>CM050172.1:40671393-40902475 GCA_027410445.1 Discoglossus pictus | reverse complement strand
ATAAACAAGAAAATAAGTAATATATATGTTCTTCCATTAAAATCCTCTCCATCCTTAGTAGTACAATATAGCAGGATAACTTCAAAGCAAAATTATTTCCTTATACTTATTACCTCTGTCCCCAGGACATCCGCTCTGGGTCACTAGGTGGCCCAGTTATTTTCCTCATCTGTATAATGTAGGCCTTGTGTAGCCAAATTCATTTTGGGTGGTTTATTGTGCCTACTTCTTTCTTCTTATCCACCTATCTAGTTGCTTTATATTCTATTTAGGTTGCCCAAACTCTTAAGTAGGAATCTATGCTGTCCCTGAATCCTGCTGTCATAAATATCTGCTCATGGATCGAGAGCTGGCTAAAAGACAGGAAGTAAAGGCTTGTGGTAAATGGAACATACTCTAATGTGGTAAGTGGAGTTCCTCAGGATTCAGTATTAGGTCCTCACCTTTTTAACATGCTTATTAATTACTTAAGTAGGGTTGGAAAGTAGTGTCTCCATTTTTACTGATGTCACTAAGTTGTGCAAGGTAATACAATCAGAAAATGATGTACTTTCCCTCCAAAGGGATTTGCTTAAATTAGAGAAATAGGCAACTAAATGGCAGATGGGATTTAATACGAAAAAATATAAAGTTATGCATTTGTGAAGGACAAATTAATAAAAAAGGTATTCAGGGTTATCCTGGATAACTAGTGAAGAAGTATTGATCCAGGCAGATCAGTGTAATTATTTTTTTGAATGAAGCAGAGATGGTTCTCTATTGGTTTGTTCAGAAGGGCTATACATGTATCCAAAGGAAGGGATAAATGTAGGCGATCATTAATCAACTTAAATTTCAATATCCATAAGTTTGACTTCCTGTCATTCCCACCTCATGTGTATTCTTTGTTTGTTTGTCTTGCTAAGTCGTTTCCGACTCTCTGTGACCTCATGGACTGCAACACCATGCTGATCCACTTAGTATTCATGGCAGAGATACTGGAGTGGGTTGCCAGTTCCTTCTCCAGAGTGCCACAGCATAAAGCTCCTGGTATTCCTAGGTGGTCTCTCATCCAAGTACTGACCAGCCCAACCCCTGCATGGCGTCAGGGTGGTGTGACCTTTTGGTTTCCTGACTGGATTTGAACCCAAGTTACAGCGGTGAAAGAACCAAATCTTGGACCATCAGGGAACCCCACATATGTATACAGCTAACTATTTCTCCACAACCTCAAAAAACATAGATTACTTAAAATAATTTCACTTTATATCATCTAAATGGATCCAGATACCATTTCATTAGTCATATATACACATTTTCTTTAAGATTCATATCCAGGGAATGAGACCCAGTAAATTCAAAAATATTTGTGCATGCATCTGACTGATATATAATTATTTGATTCTCAAAGATCCTTCAATCAATTATAATTATATTTTAAATGGGAAAAAATATACAATTGAAAGCAGAGTAGTTTGATCTACTAATGTACAAGCTTTGTCAATTATAATTAGTTTGGTATCTGGATTGTCGAGTGTATTTTTTCTTGTCATATCCTGGAATCTACTGTAGGAGTACCAGTCTTTTGGTATTAATGCCCATTTAGTTTTTTTAAGCGAAAAATTGGGATTATCTCATTTTTATTACAAATATCTATTTTATTAACCCCTATCCGTTCCCACAGAATATTCATTTTAATTGATAAAATCCTGCCCATCTCGAACGTCATAAGGTATTCTCATTTCATAAGGGGTCAAAAGTTTATGAATGAAAAGCTTTTACTTTAAATATCCAATTATTCCTAGATAGTCCAACTCTTGGATTAGGGATGTACTTTTGATACTATTTTAATCTAAAGTTTAATTCCAAAAGCTTTCCTATAGTGCAGGATATTGAAATATTTAATATTTCTCACTTGTCTTCATTTAAAGCATAACCTGATATAGTTGAATAGTTTTGACAGTGATGAAATGTCGTCAGCAAACAGACTGACTTTAATTTCCTTCTTACCCACTTTAATACCTTTTACATCCAGTGTTTCTTCTATGGCATGCTAGTGGTTGTATACATAGGACACATATTGTTGGGGATAGAGGGCAACCCGGTCTAGTCCCATTTGTGATGGCAGTCTGCTTGGATTGATGCCTGTACGTGTGGAGGGCCTGGTGGATAATTCTTGATATATTTTATTTGGAGATGGTGTGGAACATTTATTCCCAGTCTACCCTTTCTAATGCCTTTTTGCCATCTAAGGATAGAAGTAAAGCTGGAATGTTTTGCGGTCTGGTATATGCTAATAAGTCTTGGGGTGAAATAAACACCTGATCTTGATTAATGAGTTTCGTGATACATATGTTTATTCTATTAGAGGATTTTAATAAAAAAAATTCACATTACCGGTAATAAAAATATGGGTCTATAGTTAACACAGAATTCAGCATCCTTCCCTCCTTATGTATCCCAACTATATTAGCTAATCCAGCACTCTCCCTTAAATTGCTAATAGAGGGCATAACTAATATGTTTCTATTTAAGATGGTGGGAATCATTCCAACTTTATTATTAAAAAACAAAACTTTATTAAATTAAATAAAAAAAATGTACAATAAGAAAAAATAATGAACAATTAAAATATAAAATGTATATCAACGGTGATGCATGCTGGTAAAATTATGGGAAGGTGGATCTTGCAGAGGGGTAAAGGCTTACTATCAAGTAGTCATAACTGAATATCCAAAAGGATAGGCCAGCCATGTGTCATGGATAAAAATATACAAGTTACCAAAACCAAATTCATCCGCTTGATAAGGTAATTCCCTCAAAAGGGTTAATGAGTTTACATATGTATTTAGACAATATACAAAAGTAGCACAAAGTCTCAGTATCTTTCTATTGGCTACAATCAAGGTAACACCAGCAATCAATTTAATTAAGATCATATGCTATAGTTCCAATGTTGTGAACTTAAATAAACTCGATAAGATTTTTTTTTTTTTAAAACACTAGTCCTAGTAGGCCAGGGGATCCTAGTTTTACATTATTAAACCAATCTATGGATTGCCCAACCCCACCCAGCAAAGGACCTCAAAAAGCAAATTAATCTGATATTACGACCCTCATAAAATCCCTAATCCATCTTCCCATAAGCAAATATCTAAGAAGCCGGCTTTCTCTCAAGGTGCATCACACTGTAGCGTGTGATCTCACACATGCAATGTTCACACACACAGGAGCAACCTGACACACGTTTTGCAAGAGCTTCTACGTTTTATGTTAATGTTTCATCAGTCCATGATTTTCTTGTGTAATATATTTTTTTAATTACTTTGTGTTTTTAATAAATCAAGATGATTTTTTTCCCTACAAAATAAAAAAAGAAATACATTGGATACACCCTCTATTAGCAATTTAAGAGAGCATTTTAGATGAAGATTTGCTCTGCTCTTTTTCTTTTCATGTACAGTAGACCCTCCACATTTGCGGGGGTTCTGTTCCTGGGGTCCACACGAATGTAAAAACATGAATAACTAAAACATGGGTAAACTATCACATTACCCATCTTTTGTCCCTTGGGAACGGGTTTAGGTGATGGGTGGCCCTCACCTTGCGGTGAAATGCCCCCCAAGCGTCCTTTTCTGTCAAGAGGGTGGGGTTTAGCGTCCCCTCTGCACCTCAGCGCAGGGCTTCCTGGTCAGATCTTGCATGATAATAGTTTAAAAAAACGCAAATGTGGAATCCGCAAATCCGAAAGCAGCGAATGTGGAGGGTCTACTGTATAGTGTACAGGGTCTACTGTATAGTTTATATTTTGCAACTACTAGCAATACCCTTCTCTTTGCGCATTTTTGGATTTTTAGAATTTTTTTATGTATTTAGAGGATTATAACTTTTAGACTTTATATATAATTTCTGCTAATCAAGATTTAGGCCAAATTCTTTCTTTCAATACTATATTCCCAAATCTGATTTCAACTGGCAAGTCATGCCCATTTATTAGCATGATTCAGTATGTTGCTATATGTGGTATCAATTGTTCCTGAAAAAGTTTACAATGCCCTATGGGGAAGCCAACTGGTCCTGGGGCCTTATTTGGTTTAAAAATGTTAAGTACCTGTGCAGTGTCCTCTTTTGTTATGTCTATATTTAACAATTCTAATTCTTCCTTAGTAAGAGTTGGTGAGTTCTGTTTCAGATGGAAATGTTTCTTTAAGGGCATTTACATGCTCCCCTATTGCGACCAACTATATAGTAATCTGTTGGTTTGTGCCAACTATATAGTAATGAAGTTGTTTGTTGAACCATAGTTATGCTAAAAGTATTCTTTGGTATTATTTGTTACTGATTTATGTATTTCTGGATCTCACAAAACAACTGTATTCAGACCCCACTGTGGGGTATGATTTTTCGTTTGTATTCCTCCATGGTCAGCCCATAGTATGGGGAATATTTTGCCGTTTTGAAGATTAGGAACCAGTGACTGGTTTATTAAGATCATATGTATTCTGGAATATGTACTGCGAGCTTTTGAGTAGTATATCACATCTTTCACTGTTGGATACATAGATCTCCAGGGGGTCTATCAAATTATAATCAAGCAGCAAATCAAAAAGAGCGTTTGTCTATATATTCTAATGTGGCATTAAAGTCTACTATTAATCTATAATGTGTCCAGTTTGTTAGAGGCAAGTTTGAAGAATTGATGTTGATTCTCATTAGGGGTGTAAATGTTTACCAATGTCACTTGTTTCCTTGTATTGCAGTATTAGGTTTCTGGGGGTTCCCTGGTTGTCCAATTGTTAGGACTTGGTGCTTCCACCACTGTCAACCTGGGTTTGAATCAAAATCAGGGAACCAAGAGGTCACACCACCCTGGCCTGGTCAGTACTGGGATGGGAGAGCACTTAAAAATACCATGAGCTGTATGCTGTGGTACACTAGAGAAGGAACTGGCAACCCATGAATACCAAGTGGATCAGCATGACCATGGACATAAAGATGTTCTAGTGTGTTACGGTCCATGAGGTCACGGAGAGTCGTAAAAGACTGAACAACGAAAAAAAAAAAAATAGGTTTCTACCTCATTCGTCTACTAATGTATCCAGATGAACACCTACAGAATCCTTTATAAGTATAGACACTCCTCTTTGAATAGTGCGCCTGGGACTAATATTTCTGCAATATTTAGACATCTTTAGTTTTTGAATACGAGTCTCCTGTAGCATTAAATCAAGTAATTTAGGAAAATAGAGAAGATGCAGGTTGTGTGGCCACTTAATGTAAAGCTGACCAACAAGTCAGGACACAGCAAAGGTCTCTGTTTGTAATAGGAAATTGCCAATTTCCTTTGAGGGGATCATGGAGTCATTTGGTATTATGTGATACTACTTTAAGCATCATTATGCTGTGAGTTTGATTTCTATAGGGCTCACCCAAGGGGGTCTATTTCATTAAAACATAAACCTTGGGATATAGTTGAAATATTCTCCACCATAGTCAAACACACCACGTGCAATGCATATATTACACATTCACAGGTATTTAGAGGCCCCTTTCTTGTCTCCTGCGTGCATAAATGTATATTATGCGTTACCTGCTTTGTGTCATTTGTAAAAGCTCAGCCTTTATATAGAAATACATAGGGCAGACTAATCTGCATATGTATGGTCAGGCTCCATGTTCTGTTGTGTAAACGTGTGCTATTGTACCCACAAAAGGTACACCTACCTGATATTGCCACACACACACACACTATTGCTGGAGGACCACATTATTGCTTATTTTAAGGCCAGGCTTTAGGTGGTAGTGGAGCCCGGGCCCCAAAAACATGCATGCCTGGTTCCTAATCATTTTCCAGATGTATAAAGTTATCAAGTTGATGCTCTATAGAAATGGTGGCTCGGGGCCTGCATGTGGCCACCAGCCTGTTCTCTGGAGTGAGACAGCATGCCCCGCTTCAACAATACACAGTCTCAAACTAGCAAATAATGCATTCCTAATTACTACTCATTAACTATCAATCTTATTATCAATTCATTTCTTTCCAACAGCGATTTTAAGTTTAAGATAAAAGGTTTGACGTACCATGAGGCCCTTCTGAGGACTCACAGGCCCATCACTTCTCTATAGCACGTCTTCCAAACTAACAGCCACAGACATTATATTCACGTCAGTGACAGACCCCCAGTAATTAATGTAATGTGGGAAGCCCACAGAATACAGTTTGGGAAACACTGCTCCGTAGTATGCTGTACTCTACGCTAAACAAGATGGCGATAAATTGCAGACCAGGCCGTCCATCCTGACTTATGCATGAGCAAGGAATCTTCAAGAAACAATCCAAGAACAAGAGGTCCTGATTCAAATGGGGAAGAATTTAGTGGGAATGTGCAGAGGTGCTACTTCAATGAAGTGCCTGGGATAAGCATTAAGCCAAAACGATTTTGGTAGATGTAATAGGCAGACTAGATAGGCCTTTATAATTCTTATCTATGTGTTTGTGGATCTGTGACAATTAATGGAGAGATAACATGTAAAGAGCGGACTAAAAACTCTATATTAGTATCATACACTCGCTCCCTGCGCACACACATCTCATCCCCCCTTGTTTTAACCGCCATTTCCCTACATGCACCTTGTCATCAATCTTGATAAATGGACAAAATGTTTCTAAAATGTCTTACAAAACTAAATACAATTAATTGTGTTAATTATTGTGTGACATACACTGTGGTATAGTCCAGCACTTAGATGTTGTTCCTTGTGAGGACTATCTTGTATATCCATTGCCTTGTTTGAGATAAGAGCTTTCATTATCCAATTAACAATTAATCTGCATATTGCAGATCAGATGAGATCTAAAAAGGTTGAACTTGATGGACTAAAGGTTTTTTTCAACCTCAATTACTATGTAACTGTGTAAGTAGTAAGTAGAGCTGAACTGAAACTGGATAACCTAACCTTATCTGCATCCAAGACCCTTCCAAGCTTAACCAATGAAGCTCTGTCTACCCCAACTACAGAACAATTGCAGCTAATCAAAGTTTGTATTTATTTTCTTACGTTCTAATATAATACTGAACACTATCAAGTCTAGTTCTTCATAAGAGCAAACTATAAATGTGTGACTATAATGGACATTTAATGTTTTAAAAGGTAATTAAGTAACGTGTCACTAATAGTCCAACTCTCATGACTTTTTATTAGAAAGGATAATTATAAACATTTTTTTCATTTTATAGTGATTAAAAATGGATTTTAAATGATAAAACTTACACTGAAACCTGCGGTTTTACTCCTGATCTGTAGGCTGGAGCACCTCTTGTCTTTTTCAGGTTGCAGCAGTGTAGCATATTCTCATGGCTGTGTCAGTAAAGCTTTACAGAGAACAAGCAGCTGCAAAAGCCAGCTATGCCATGGTACAAAAAAACATGGGTGCAGCTCCAGACTAAGATGGCAGAAAACCAGTTAGTTTCAGAGTCACTTTTCTCACATAAGATCAAAAAAAATGTTAAAATTACAAAAAATATATTTTTTTCAATGGATAATTATTACTTAAACGTAATGAAAGCTAGGCTGTTACAGAGGCACATTTAACAATGTCCGAGTTAAAAGGAATGGTTCTGAAAAAAAGTCTCTCTTGTACATTGACCCTTTGTTGACCTGCTCTAAAGGTCAAGGATAAAGAGCCTGATTTCATTGTAGGAAGTAAAGGAAGTAAAGATTAATCTGACATCGCCATCTTGTGGTGAAGTAGCAATTGGCAACTATCCCTCAAAAATGGTGTGTCAAATGGAACAAGCCCCTCCAGCACTGTCTGTTATCTCTTTCAGTTACATTATTCATTGCTTATCACCCATAACCCCAATAAGAGTCAATTATATTAAAGGCATATCTAAGTCTCCCTCTCTCTAATGTAAAAAATGCAGCTTATATCAGACACACACATTAAGTGTTCTGCCGTTAATATTATATATTGTATATATTCTTGTTCTCCCCTGTACATCGCTACGGAATATGTTGGTACAATACAAATAAAAGATAATAATAATAATAATAAAAATAATAATAATAATAATAATGACATGGAGTCATTATATACACACAGATTTATTTTATTTAAAAATAAAACTTGTTTTCCACACCCCATAGCTGCTTACATAGGTACCTGATACCTACCAATAGAAACATTGCAGTTGGGTACAGATTTTAACTCTTTACTAACTTTCAAGCCAGCAGCAGCTAAATGCAGAGATTACAGATCAGTGTCTGGCTCCTCCTGCAAGAGGGACTACACATCCCATGATTCCTTCCTGCACAAACTGCCATCAGTTATTGCTACATTGTATTAAAATGTATAGCTGCCTGTGATTGGCCAAAGCAAATTATGAATTTTATGCTACCTTTATCAGGGATTTTCAGGGGTGTCAACTGCTTGCAAACTCAAGAGATTTAGCAAACACCAGGAAGAGTTTGTAATGTTTATTTTGGTATTTTTTCATGAAAAAATAGGATCTATCCCTCTTTGTCTTCGCATTTCTTCAGCAGCACTGACAGCTGCAGTTACAGGAGCCATCCAGCAGAGGGCGCTGTCAATTTTCGGGCACCGTCGTGTTTGAGGTAAGGCAAAGAACTATTCCCCCCTCCGACGTGGCGCAAGTCGACGGCGCTGAATTAACAGCAAGGCCATTGCAATGTTCGGTGCAGGCACTCGGCCCCCCAGGGCCTCAGCCGCGCCTCTCATAGCTCAAAGCCCCTTCTGTCGGCGTGCCTTATATGCTATGTGTAAAAGTATCTGAAAATCGACAGCGCCATCTATCAGTTGGCGGCAGGATTGCAGCTGTCAGATTTTGCGAAGGTGAGGAGGGAAAGGACCCCCAAAAAATGTTTGCACACACTACTGATTATCCTCTATCAGATGCATTCATAATCCAGGAAAAATATGCCTTTAAAAGCTACTAGCAAAGAGGTCTTAACAACTCTCCCAAAAGTTTGTCACCTACTTAAAATAAAAGCTCAAAACCTATTCTGTCATTTGGCCCTTGATTATTACCAAAGTACTAACATAACCTACGGATCTATCCCATTTCAAATTCTCCACCAGTGATAGCAGCAGTTGTGGCAAGTGGCCGCTAGATGGCGCTGTCAATATTTTGCAGCGCTGCCAATATTTGAGACAAATTGTAACCTTAGAAGGTTACCCTAACCCTTAAACTAACCCTAACAGTCTATCTAACCCTAACTCTATGGTATTGGCACTGAAAATCAGCAGCGCCATCTAGAGGTTGGTGGCCACCACTGTTGCGGTCACTTTAAAAAGGGAAAGGAAAGGATCTAACCTACTTTATGAACAACGACCATTGTGCAGGGAACCTACCCATGTATCAACTACCCTTTTGAAATGAAACTACTCTCTAACGTTACAGCAAAAAAAAAAAAAAAATCATCGCAAACAACAGAAATATCCAACATCTAAGATTTGCATCTTCTAACCTCAGAACATTGCCTCTTGTTCACGTACATTTCTTTTAATATGCTTATGTATTTATTAAAGGGTCATTGTACTCCTATGTTTATGATATATGTCCATATGAATAAACACAGCATGCTTGATAATGGGCATGTATGGAAAGTAAAAGAAAATATGCAGCCTTTTATTACCTAATAAATGTAATTACACTACAGTTGGAGACACACTTTGTGCTTCTGCCGATCTGCTTCTAACACTAGGACAGAACCTTAAAAGCCCAGAAGATTTCAGCTTCTATTAACATGTCCCAACACCTATTACTAGTTGGGTTTGATTCTAATAAAGGAACCAAGAGGTCACACCACCCTGAAGTCAAGCAGGGTTGGGCCTGGTCAGTACTTGGATGGGAGACCAACTAGGAATACCAGGAGCTGTATGCTGTGGCCCACTGGAGAAGGGACTGGCAACCCACTCCAGTATCTCTGCTATGAATACCAAGTGGATCAGCATTGTGTGTTGT
Organism: Discoglossus pictus; assembly: GCA_027410445.1. Classification (NCBI taxonomy): domain Eukaryota; kingdom Metazoa; phylum Chordata; class Amphibia; order Anura; family Alytidae; genus Discoglossus; species Discoglossus pictus. The sequence goes on along the minus strand of CM050172.1, from coordinate 40,892,510 downwards.
GATCCATGAGGTCATTGAGAGTCGGACATGACTGTACGACGCACACACACTACCCTAACCCTAAAAACAAATTCAACAAAGTCTCAGCGCACCATCTACTGGTCGCTGCATGCCACTATGCTGGCGGGGACATAACAGGAAAGCTCACAACTTTTATTATGTTTACAACTTGCCCTTTTAAATGCTTGGACATTGTTTTTGATGTCCCTTTAAAACCTTAAATGTATCGGTTTTGAATAAATCTGGTGCCTTTAACCTTCCTTACAAATAAGACAAAGCACTTTTTAAAGGAGAACATTGTATTAAATGTTCTCCTTTAAAAAGTGCTTTGTATTATTAATAACAGGTACACCATAAGGTACAACAAGAAGAACTGCAGATTATCAACCTTATTAAATTGTGATTTGGCCAATTGAATAGGGCTCTATATAAGCAGACAGCATATTTATTTTACAGAAGTTTTTAGTTAGTGAACTTCTATCCAAAAGCCCGGTCTTCACTAACTAAAAACTTCTATAAAAAAAACATGCTCTGTGCTTATATAGAGCCCTATTCAATTGGTCGAATCGCAATTTAATAAGGCTGTATGTCATTTTAGGGTTAGAAATATAGGGCATGGTCACCTCCAAATATGCATTATGTCACACACTTACCTTGTACATGGGGCATGCTTGTCATCTTCAACTCAAAGCTTTCTGAAAAACAAATAATATTACCAGATCATCAGCTAATTAGCAAAATTCAACAGTAATTAAGCGAAATATTACATAGCCGGCTATGATGGAGCAATACAATAATATTACCTTCTATTGACCAAGAGAGTGTCCCATGTGTGATGGAAACGGGCAAGGAAATGAGATTTCCCACAAGCCTTCACAGTTAGTGGTTATGTGTCAGTCAAAGGAAAAGGTAATTATCAAAATTATATTTAAAAAAAAAAGTTATAATAATTTGTAGGAAAATGTAGGTGTACGAGATTGTTTTAGTAAAATGTCCATCTATATCTGGGGTATTACTGAAGGTTTTGCCTCCATAGCAGCTCTACAGAGTAATCACATGGGCCAGCGAGTGTGACCACACCCTCATTTAAAGGACCACTGTGGCTATGTTTTTAAAATGTACTATAGTGAAGGACTACATTAATAGGTAACATGTTATAACAGAATGTAAAGAAAAATGTTACAGCCTCTGGTTTATTACCATTTAAATGCAGTTGTCTGGATGTGGAATCTACCATTTTGCTTTCAGCAGATCAACTTCCTCATGGAGGAGGAGACTCTGAATATACAGGAAGTTTAGAGGGTTATGGGAGGGTTCTGTGTTTTATTAGTTATAGGTCCTATCCTGTTATGCTGGCGCAGGCTGGCGCAGCAGTGGTGGTGAGCGTCCGCTAGATGGCGCTGACGATATCCGGTGCCATATCATAGAGTGAAGGCTTAGGTAAACGGCGAGGGTTAGGGTTAGGGTTAGTTCAAGGGTTAGGCTAACATTATAAGCTTAGAACTTATCTTACATATCGGCAGCACTGCAAAATATTGACAGCGCCATCTAGCAGTTGGAGGACACACTGTAGTGGCAGACCTGTCCAAACAACATAACAGGATAGATCCTAGTTATATATTATACCTGCTTATTTATTTACTCTTATGCACTTTGTTTTATTAGGGAGCAATTAAAAGCTGTGCAGACACAGACTCTATAGGGTTCATGTCTCGGCAGCATGTTTCCCTGATAGGCTAGAGCACTACACTACACTTTAAAGGGATATGTAGATGTTCCCTGTTTTTAATATTAAAATAAGCAGATCTATCCTATTATAGTTACAGCTGAGGTCCGCCACTGCAGTGCAGCGGCCAACCACTAGATGGCACTGCCGATATTTTGCAGCGCTGCTGATATGTTAGAGAAGTTCTAAGCTTAGAATGGTAGCCTAACCCTTAGACTAACCCTAACTCTAACCATCACCCTCACCCTAACAGTTTACATAAGCCTTGACTCTATGATATGGCACTGGAATATCGGCATCGCCATCTAGCGGCTTGTCACCGCACTGCAGCGGCGGACTGGTGCAGCAACCATAACCGAATAGGACCAAATAAACTACCTTAGGGTTTATTTGCATATTTAAATATCATTTTATTAACAAGTGCTGAGCCAGTCTGTGATTGACTAGTACATCTAGGACTACAAAAACACTGTATACATGAGGTACAGGGGTAAAAACGCAGCTTTTAAGCACTTACTGATGTTTAAATATGCAAATAAGCATGTAGGTAGATTATTTAATATTAAAAACATGGAACTTCAGCTGCACCTCACTGACGAGGCCCATAAAGGCCGAAACGCGTCTGGGGTTTGCTGTTTCTCCTGTTCAGGGTAGAATTGCCTGGTATTTCGGGGCTGGGTCACTCTTTTGAGTGGGACCAGACCGATATACTACAGGATATTACTCACTATAAAGGGCACAAGTGAGCTAAAAGAGGCTGCTCTCAGAGTGGGTTATCATGCCCACAGAACTAACCTATTAAGGTTAGTTCTTCTCTGATGAGCACCCCATACTTAGTTTTTTGTTTACGTAGTAAAGATCATTATAAGCAACTTTTTAATTACTTTTTAATCATAATGTCTCATTATAGAATGCTACAATTATTTTTTGGGATATGGCGAGACCCTGACTGTCTGCACCAAGGAGAAAAGCCGAACTGACGCTGGTATACCTTTTTGCATAAATATACACATACATACAGCAGCTGAGAAGGAAACAAACCCCAAGACAATAATTGTATATCAATTTGCAAACATTTTAGGTTTGTGTTTATTTATTTTTTTTTTTTTTTAAAACGTTGCAGAATTATCTGGCTTAATAATTCAAAAAACAGTATAAAAACACACCACAGCACAGCAATGCTTTGAAAGCATTTTTTCTCGAGTACCCTAGCTATTAATTTTAGATACTTTTGTCGAACGAAGAGGAAACAACAGTCCATTGTATCTGAATTTAATGTGATTTATCTATAATATGGGATTCCTTGGTGGTTCACTGATTAGTTTGGTGCTTTAACAGCTGCAACCTCGGTTTGATTCCAGTCAGGGAAACAAGAGGTAATGCCACCCTGGCCTGGTCAGTACTTGGATGGGAGACCACCCAGGAATACCAGGAGCTGTATGCTGTGGCCCACTGGAGAAGGAACAAACTCTAGTATCTTTGCCAAGAAAACCTTATGAATGAGCATAACCAGAAACATAACGATGGTGCCTGGCTTGCTGCAATCCATAGTGTCATGGAAAGTCGGGCACGACTGAACGACCGAACAACATAATAATAATATAGACCGAATTAAACGAAAATAAATAGTTTTTTTATTAATAGTTCTTTTAATAACCACAACTCTTCATAGGTATATTGCTAGTGCATCAAAGCAGCTATTAAATACAAAAATCAAGGCAACATATGCACATATAGCACTCTTGTGTACCTATAATGTTTGCATGTAAGGGAACATATAACAAGTTAACATTTATTATTATATAGCTAGTCAATAATATTTGAGGGGTCTCTAACCCCCCCCCCCATATGTCTCTTCCTCCCTCTCCCTCCTCTGTGTCTCTTCCCCCCTACCTCCCTTGTGTCACTATCCCTCATCCATCCCTTGTGTCTCTTCCCCCCTCCCTCCCCTGTGTCTCTTCCCCCCTCTCCTGTATGTCTTTCCCACGTGTCTCTCCCATCCCTGTGTCTCACGCACTTCTCTCCCCCCCTTCAAGCTTGCAATCTCTCTCTCCTTCCCTCTTGTGTCCTCTCCCTCTTCCCCCTCCTTCCCTCTCCACTGCGAGCCACGCAATGAGCGCCTTTGTGAGCTTCGCCATGCGCTATGCGCATGCGCAACCCACACCTTTGCGAGCGTTACACACAAACTCGAAGTACGACAACTATATTAGTGATTAAAAATAAATAAATCTAAAAATAAAATTCATATGGACAGAATATTATCCAAAAATGATATCAGTACTGCAAAGTGTATTATGTTATGCATTACCCTATGTATTAGCAAAATCAGATCTATAGTACACTGATATAAAACTACACTTTTTCTCTTGAATTTATATTGCTATATAGAGAGAATTATTTCCCATATTATCACTATAAGGGAGAAATTATTTGACAGTTATAAATTGTCTTCAATATTAACTCAAAAACTCTAATAAGATATTCCATTATACTATAGACCACCTATTTTCATACTAAAATACTTTAATACTCAAAATATGATCCTTTAAATGCAAGATATTTGGACCACAGTAGCCCTTTAAATATTAAAACGTATTTGTCATAACAATACTATTAAAAACGTTGTCACTGAAACATTGTCTGTGTCCCTTTAACCGAGTAAACTGGACAATGTATAGCTTTTTACATCCAGCATCCCACAATAATGTATTCTACAGTCACAACAACCTATATAATAGTCAGATGAGATGATTCCAAACGTCCAACCCAATACATAGGGTCATATTTGCCCCAACCAACATGGCGGTTGATTACTTAGTTCCAAAGATGCCTCAACCAACATGGCGCCAGTTTCTTTAACAACTAATAAAGGTTCCTGCTTTAGCCACATCCAACATGGCGCCGCACAGCGCTGTCAAATAGTACTTCAGTTTCCGGCCGTCTGTTGTCACTTCCGGAGAATTTCAAGATGGCCGCGCGCGTGGTTTTGTCTGCATGTCGCAAAGCCGGTAAGGATAAAATGTGGATTGTGGTATAAATTGGTTTGTGGGTGATGTCAATGGGTGCAGAGATTTTGGGAGTGAAGGTGGGAGAGAGGGACGAGGGTCAGAGGTTACTGGGAAAGGGTGAAGGTTATAGGATGCTAAAGGTCATCCCAAGAACCTCATGTAACCTGTCACAGGGTCTGTCCTGAGGTACAGGGTCATGGGAGGGAGGCATATCACTGACCGGTGCAATAGTGATATTATCATTAATGCCCTCCTTGTAATGTATGTCCTTATTATTAGTGCAGCAGTGGTATTACTGGGTCTGTGTGTAATCTGTGTCCTTATAGTTATCTTATACACAGCACATCCCATGATGCATAGAGACAACCTTATAACCACTGGGTGTATAATTGTCACTCAGTGATTTTATATTACAAAACTAGTACAATTGTGGTAAGTCTTAGGATTGAATAAGAGAAACCCATGGACCTATCCTGTTTTGTGTTTGCCACTGTTGAAGCGAGACACCGCTGACTCTTGGAATGCAAAAAAACAGGAAAGGCCCCCAATCTCTCTATCAGACTCACTCACTCCCATTCCTGGGTCTCTATCCTTCTTCACAGACTTATCCTGCCCTTCACCTAGCTGTCTATATCCTCTCACACTGTCTCTCTCTCTCAATCCTGGCTCTCTAACCATCTCCACATACAGTGATATCTTCTCCAGTCCCTCATGTCTCTGAGTGTGTCTCATGTCTCTGCACCTCTTTCAGTCCTGGTATCCTTGTGTCTCTCTCAGCCCTGTCTGGAGTCTTCTTCCTCATATGCCCTCTCTCTCCTGGCTCTCTTGGGCCCTGGTCTCTCTCTCAGGCCTGGGGGTCTCTCACCTTCTTCAGACAGTGATATGTTCTCCAGTATCAGCTCCTGGGGCAGTCGGCAGTAGCGCGCTTCAACAGCGGCGAACACAAAACAGGATAGGTCCAAACTCATCATAATTACCATATTCACATAATTGCAGGATAGTCAGGTTTACCCACCAATACCAGAATTTCAGTAGTAAACATTACACAGACTTTTCCTGTATGGGGAACTAACCACATTTCTTGCCCTATAAATCAATATCTTTAAGCAAGGATATATGCTGTATATTTTAATACCAGTGTTTCTCCACTGGTGCTGGTCATTGTGATCTTATCTGCTGGTCCTCAGAGGAAGGAAACTGAGGTGGAGGTCCATGAACAGACATGGATGGGAAAGATTGGTAATGAAGAGGACCCCTTAAACATATAGACAGTAGTACATATGTTATTGACAAAGTGATCTGTTAATAATGGCTCTGCGCTCCTTATTGGTCCATGGCTGGTCCCTGGCTGGTCCCTGGCTTAATACAGTTTGAGAACCACTTGTTTGAAATATGCTCTTTTACAATAAAACTCAACTGTTTCACTTTAAAAACTATAAACCATTCAAAGTGAAGCAGGGTAGCAGATCTACCCAGCCCCTTGCCCTGATTGGGATTTATTACTATTGTTTTGACTGCTCACATCACAGCTGCATCACCAGACATCTTCTAAACTTTGTGTAATGAATTGATGAACTTATTATATAAAAATGTATTCGCATATCTGACTGGTAATGTATATGCGCTTTTATTACATTATCAGTATTTCCTTTATTTGAAACACGCCAACATATTCCGCAGCGCTGTACAGGGGTTACGTACAAGGCTAAAACAATAATAACACGTTGCTGACAAGTGGAGGGCCCTGTCTTTGTGTATAGACCTTTCCCTAAAGCACCGTGCAAGAATAAAGCTTGGAAACTACAATCTAACATGGGTAAACACTTGACCCTGGCTGTTGCCTACACCGACCCTACTGATAAAGTCAAAACAATTATTTTATCAACCGAATGTCATTAAAATAACTAGCGACTTGCCTGTCAAAAAGTACGGCATGATATAGTGTTATACATTATATTTTATGTCTGTTTATGTACTCTCTCTATACACCTCCTTTCTGACTTTTTCCAAAATATTGAATAATTTAGTAAATTAATAAAAAATATAATTTTTTATTACATCCAATTTGTATATTTTTATCTCTAAACAAATAATGAACAATATATTCATATCATACTGCAAACATTTAATTATTTATAATATACATGAAGATCATCACAATGTACAACCAATTTTTTTTACAGGTCATGTTAAAAAAAGTTATACAATAAAAAAATTGATATGCAAATCCAATAAATTATAATTTAAGCATGAAATCACAAATGTAATAACCGATGTTAAATATATACGTATTCTCTTATTCTTTTATATTTCACATATTTTCTAAATGTACAGAACAATGTATTACTTTTTTATTTTTGTAAAATTACAAAACCTCATTATATACAATATCTTTAGTAAATACTCTCCCATCATCTAATAGCTCACCTTGAGCTTCTGTTTGGTTCGCAAACACTTTAATCTGGAAAATGCCACATATAGTTGTACTATACAGTGTCCTAGCCTATCAGGGACACTGTCTCAGCAGCATGTTTTCTAAAACATGGGCCCTGATAGGCTAGGGCACTGCATATCCAGCACTATAGAGTCTGTGTCTATATACACTGCAGTGGGCAGACCCATACAGTTACTATTTGTTTGATTTTAGGCAATAATAATAATAATAATAATAAAACTGAATACTTAAAAGTAAGTAAATAATTACATAGGTATATTGCATATCTAGTAAAATCCAGACCCCTTCCATTCCCATTTAAATAGTTAAAAACACAGTGGGCCGTGTAAGAGTTAACATTCTTTTTTTCTCTGTTTTTTTTTTAGTTTTCGCTGGGGTCCCGGCTCACAGACTGAGACTATCTGTAAGTAAACCTCCCAGACCTATGATATAAATTAAGAGATCTGTAGAAAGATTTATCTCTCTGAAAGACGTTGTTCCACCTGGAATAATTATTATTTCTCAGTTATTGTTCCATACTCTTACCTTTTCCAAAAGTATCTAGGTTACAAAGGCTAAATCACATGCATCGTTAAATTGCTTTCAAAATATACAGCAAGGTAGAAGGAGCTTCACATTGATCTCAGGACTTGAATGTCATAGATCAAACAGGCTCGGCTGGTTATAGCAAAGGAAAAGTACACAGATAAATATAACTATAAATGATAGTTATGAAACATTTTGAGTGAAAGTGTTTGTTTGATAATTCAGCTTGAAAGTTAAGCATATGTTACCTCAAAAGACCCCCGCAATATGACTATATTTATGTGATGTCATTAACTCACACTGAGGATTTTATGCAGGAAGAACATGCCTAGTTGGTGTAAGTAACAGTGGCGGCATAGGCTTTAATAGTTATAACCAAATGGGTATGCTCATCCTACTTATGCCCGCTGTGAGTTCATAAATCTCCTCATATAACGATGATTACAGAGAGGTAATTTACACTTAAATACAAATGATAGGTTGTGACATCTGAACTAGAAATTCCACCTCATTCATCAAGTTTGAGACAATTGAGAAATAACTCAACTTGGCTTATTTTTTATTTTCATAAACAGAAATGGCCGAGCCCTGCTGCCCGCTTCTGCCCCCTACTGTTAAGAGGCTTTGCCACAGACGCCAAGAAGACCTATGTGAGGGACAAGCCTCATTTGAATATCGGTACCATCGGTCACGTTGACCACGGCAAGACCACCCTGACAGCTGCCATCACCAAGAGTAAGTGTGTGCACCTGTCTGTAGTGTGCAGTATTAACTGGCGATGTAAAGCTTTACTTTTGATATGTGCATTACAAAGAAATGATGTGCACAATCAGCTGTTTGAATGAATGAACATGTTAAGGAAACTGTGTGGTTCTTCTTTTCATGTTGCTTTATATAGATTTAATTTGAAGAATTGGCATTTGTTCTGCTGCACTGAAGCAAGACTACATTTCCCACAATTCTCTGTGTGGATTGTTGTTTTCATTTGTTTAATAAAGGGTTTGTTTCAAATCGTTCTCATTCCCTATAAATTACCTAGAGGGTTAGAGATGAACTGCCCAGGGGGGGGCTATCTTTAAAGGAGTGTTTGTCTATCAAATTAGCCTCCTGGGCAGATCCACACAAGGTATGCACAGATCCATTTTTGCCTTTTCTGTGCGTGTGAGTTCCTTTTTCTTATTGTAACTCTTGTTCTAGGTGGTTACCCTCTAGTAGCAAGTCTGGTTTTGTAAGCCAGGAACCATTTTTTTTTTTTTAAGTGGGGCCCCGAGGCGGCTGCATATTTGGCCTAATGGGTAATCTGGCCGTGCCTCCACCACCTGGTATGGGATGTAGAGAGGCAGCTCTGTTAGTCCCATAACACTAAAGTTCAAATGTAATTTCTGTAAGTTGTTGCATTCTTTTCTTCAAAATCAATTACTTAGTACATGAAAAAATATACTATTGTGCAGTGACCCTTGCATAGTTGAAAAAACCTTCACAGAGTGAAACCACTTAAGACACATGGGGTTATCGTTTTGAGGCTAAGAAGAGGGAGCGATGTTCTATTTAACTAATACATTCCTGGCTAAGTTTGTCAGCATCCTTAAGCATTTTATAGAAACAGCAATTACTAACGTATTGGTCCGAATATAAGCCACACCCGCATATAAGCCGCACCCGTAAAGTTCAAGGGGAAAAAATAGAAAAAAGATAGTACTCAAATATAAGCCGCACCCGTAAAATTGGAGAGCAAAAGACACTCAAACTAATCAGCCATTGCAAGAAACAGGCTTTCTAATTAGCACTGTAGCTTTTTTTGCAGGTCACAGGCTTTACAGGACGTTAGAATCACTAAAACCGTAAATCGCTATTCAATACCGCAGTCTAAAGCACGAAAATCGGCACCCTTAACTTGCAATTGCACAAACTGGCAGTCATTTTGCGTTTGCGAATAGCAGCCACACGCATAACAAGCAAAGTTCGCAAATCGGCAATGATATTTTGACTGTCGCGAATATATGCCACACCCGTAACTCGCAAACTCAAAAATCTGAAAAAAGGTGCGGCTTATATTCGGACCAATACGGTATATCTGCTTTTTATAAGAGTTCAAATATTATTGATATTTGTTTTATTATGAAAATCCGAACTTTGTTCTAATTTTTTAAACCATATGTGCATTCTCTTCAGTCTTAGCCGAAGCTGGAGGAGCTCAGTTTAAGAATTACGAGGATATAGACAATGCTCCTGAAGAGAAGGCTCGAGGAATCACCATCAATGCATCACACGTAGAATATTCCACAGCAAACCGCCATTATGCACACACAGACTGCCCAGGACACGCTGACTATGTGAAGGTAGGATGGGTTTCACTGTCTGGGGCAAATAATGTGAACCTTGGGGGCAGCCAACATGTCTGTTCAGTCTTATCCAGATTATCACTTTTACATGCCACTGAACAATCAAAATTAATAAGAAGGTTAATCCTACCCCTCAAGCTCTAAGCAAATTAGCTATCCAATTTGGGATTATCCTCATGGCTTATAAGGCTTCCAGTGTTGTTCATTATATACTTCATAAATTTTTTTTCCAAAACTTAAGTGGTTCTTTAATGGATGTAGCTAACATTGTCTGTGTAAGCTATAAGCATAAAAGGGTTTAAGGAAATCTTAAAGGGGTATGCAAGGATCCTGGATTTTACTAGGTAAATAATATACCTAGTATCTATCTACTTTTATGTACTTTCTTTTATTAAGAAAGGCTTATAAGCTCTGTTTTTATTGCTCCTTTGGTCTGCAGACACAGACTGCAGGGCTAGATGTGCAGTGTTGTGTCCTAAATTATCAGGGACCACATCTCAAATGTATGTTAAAACACTACCATTGGCATTGTCTAAATATACTATCATTCAGACTCCGGCATATATATTGTTTTCATCATGCAATGGTCTTTAAAGCTCTGGGTGAATTCCTAGCACTAGTTTGTGAGTTGTTGGGACACCACAGACCCAATCACAGAGCATTTGTACATTAATCATATGTGATTAGATCTTCTCCTCCTGATTGATGTTACTTTTTCAGAACATGATCACAGGCACCTCTCAGATGGACGGCTGTATCTTGGTTGTAGCTGCCACAGACGGACAGATGCCACAGACACGGGAGCATCTGCTGCTGGCAAAACAGGTGGGTGCCTAGTGACACCATAAAAATACACATTGCTTTAAACATACTCTGCACTCCTCTCTGCACAATAGGAAGTCTGTCATCAAAATACAACAGCTATGATCTAGTTATTGCATTCCTTTGCCAATTTTAAAATCAATACAGCTACATACATGAATGCTTTATTTTATGATGCCCATGGTGTCAGAGATGTGACTTTATCCCAGTAAATCCTGGTGCCAAATAACTTTGTGTATAAGTGATTCTGCTTTACATTAAAAGATTATTAAACATATTATTCAAAAAAATATTAAGCTTATGTTTTTGTTTTTTTGGGGGGGGGGGGGTTTATGCCGTGTGACTCCATTTGCAGCTCTGATCAAGCAGTAGATGTCTCCTTTGCTGCTGAGTCACTTTAGGAGGCCCCTATTCAAATTATGGGGTCATGTGCATGGCTGTGCATAGAGCTGCTTTAGGGCTTACTACAGTATGCGTTAATACACCCTCAAAGTGTACATAGAAGCTTCATAGAGTGACTCCACAACAAAGATGGACAAGTAGTGCTTGATCAAAGCTGTAAATAGAGCACACGAAATACAAATACATCGCTTTAAAAATACGTTTACTTTTTTTTTTTTTCATAATATGCTTTGTTCTTGTTCTTCGCATGAGTTTGCTGTATAAAAACACTTTCATACCATGCTTCTTTAATAAATAATGGCGATATGCAATATATTCTGATTTGTATAAAGGGATCTGTTGGCTGTGTTGATACAGTTGGATTCTGTGAGATGTTTAGCTCCCGGTGTAATCTTGTTTCAGATCGGTGTGAAGCACATTGTGGTGTACATTAATAAAGCCGATGCTGTGGATGACCAGGAGATGCTGGATTTGGTAGAGCTTGAGGTGCGAGAGCTGTTGACTGAATTTGGATACGATGGAGAGAACACCCCAATTATCACAGGATCTGCTCTCTGTGCACTCGAGGTATGTCTGAGGGTTGCATTTGGTGCCTGTGGGTTTAATAGAACAAATATAACAGGATGTTTTGGGTTTGTGGTTTGTCTTGTAGCAAAAATTGTTTGGAAGGAATTTAGTAACAGTTAGGATATTTTTGAATATAGTTCTCCTGTTTTGGAGAGGTCAGTTCTTTATTTTGTAGTTTGGGTTGGATGGTAATGAGCCACTTTAAAAGCTTATACAGTAGGGTTTCATTCTTTCATTTAATAATGTTTAAGCATTAAAATCAACATTTGACTAAATATTTTTAAAGCTTGCTTATATATATATTAGTGTGGCAGCCTGAAACTGAGCTACTTCTCCTCTTTACTTCCTAATTTGTGTATGGAGGCATCGGAGAGCATGTCTGCATAGTAATTTTATTTGCCACTACAGGCATAAATACTGGTCTGTACAAAATGATAGAACAGCCTCCTTTCCCACCCCCTGGACACATAAAAGGGGGTGGAGAGAAACAGATTTGCCTGAATCTGCAATGTTAAAGTAGAAATGTAAATTTTATAAGCAATGTCTCTTTTTATTTATTCATTGTTTTCTAATACCAACACAGCTTTCACAATTATGTTTACCTTCTTTAAACCCAATTATTCTTTACTGCAGGGATCTATTTTCCTTTTCTCAGTTGATTTCTATCTGATACTTTTCTCAGGAGACTTCTGTATTACGCTTATTGAAAGCACTTGCAGTAGTAAACTTCCTGTGTATTCAGTCTCCTTCCACCTCCGGAAGCTGATCATCAGCAACCAAAACTGTAGATCACAAAGTAGCATAATTTCATATAAAAAATAATATAAATATTTTTTTATTTTGCACATATTCCTATCTAGTTTTTTAAATGGCATATTTTAAATATGGTCATAGAGGTCCTTTTTTAAATAAACCAATGCTGGAGTTCTTACAAGTTAAGTGAGTAGAGTTTGATGAGACAAGGACATGGTGTGTGAAGGTGGGGCTTGACTTGTGGTGTTTTTATTTAGTTTGAGCCCGACTAAGGCTGTATATGACAACTCATTTCCAGAACAGGAATACTGAAATTGGTTTGAATTCCATCATGAAACTTCTTGATGCTGTGGACACTCACATTCCTGTCCCTCCTCGTGACCTGGACAAGCCCTTCCTGTTCCCAGTTGAGGCAGTTTACTCCATTCCAGGTAAAGAGGCTCCGGCTTTAATTCCATTTGACAAAGCACCTCCTTAATGCTGTATTGTGACATATTCTTACTCCTGGTGTCTTACAGGCAGAGGTACAGTGGTAACAGGAACCCTGGAGAGAGGGACAATTAAAAAAGGCGACGAGTGTGAGTTTGTTGGTCGTAACAAACATATCAAATCTGTTGTAACAGGTATGGCCTTTCTCCTTGAACACCCTTATTTTTCCCCTGAGCAGACTTACATCTTTTATAAATGCATTTTCCATCAGTCACAGGGACTGCAACCTTTTTTGTATTCAAGAACCAATATATATCAGACCTTGGGGGGAGCCGAGAGAGCCAGTATACACAGCCATACTACATCTTATAAATGGCACACTGGCATATGTTAAGAATTGCTTGTTTCCCAGTTTTAATAAACAAAGAAGCAAACTGACATTGATTTGAACTCCAATGTGAATTCATGTTGCTGCATTTAAGGATGATAGAAAAGTGATAAGTGGATTTATATGGAGCCACATTTATCTCTAGAGCTTTAGGTTGCAGACCCTTTGTCTACCTTGGTGGGCTCTCACATACTTGTGTCCTTTCCAGGCATTGAGATGTTCCACCAGAACTTGGACCGGGCAGAGGCCGGTGATAATCTGGGAGCCCTGGTCAGAGGGTTAAAGAGAGAAGATGTCCGCCGAGGGATGGTCATGTGCAAACCAGGTTCTATCCGACCACACCAGAAGATCCAAGCTCAGGTATCTGCAGCCTTTATCTATCGGATAAGAGTTTTCCAACTTGCATATAACTGTATTGGTCCTATTGAGAGAGCCTGCAGAAAGTGGAATATAATAATACTTAAATAATATAAAGAAAAAAGAAACCACTCTTAATATTGCCAGTATCTTCTATATATACTAGTACTATTACTTACTGTAAAAAATATAAAAAAAATAATAATATAATAATAATATTTTTTTTTAATATTGATCTTTATTGAAAGACATATTACAAGAATTCAAAGGAGAACAACAATATATATGAAACGTTACATAACACTTTGTGTTGCAGGTGTACATCCTCAGTAAGGAGGAAGGAGGCCGCCACAAGCCTTTTGTCAGTAACTTCTTGCCGGTGATGTTCTCACTGACGTGGGATATGTCATGTCGGGTCACTCTGCCTCCCAGCAAGGTTGGTCTTTATCATGGTATTATCCTGTTTGTTTCTAAAGCATTCTTTTAGCTGAAAGGATCAGTGAAGTGTCTTAGTATTATAAATATTTTGCCTTACTAGTGGATAACATCATAAAAATGTATTTCTAACTAGTATATTCAATAATAGTTTTAGTGGGTGAACCATTTTCTTTTTGTACTGATATTGGTCAACTGGGAGTAACTGGATGTGCAGAAGATCCCTCCTCGGTTCTGCCGAAAGGCTACAATAATGTCTTGAAACTACATGGATGTGCAAATCTGAGCAGAGTAACTCTTCTCGGACACTAGTAGTCCGGTAAATCGAAGATTTTCTATGTAAAAAAAAAAGTCTAATAAAAGGCTTTTCTGTGTCTCTTTGGGGAGTTTTCACTTTTTAATGTTACTTGTTGCAGATCAAGTTAGATGTAACCTATCTGTTTCCCATCATTCTGTTCCCCCTGGCTCTGTATACTCCATTTTTTATTTTGACTCCCCAGTAAAATCTTCTCTTGTCCCTCTCTTTTATTCTCTCGTGGTCTCCCAACACAAGGGCTCTTCTGTCTCTAACGTGAGTCTTCTGTTTCAGGAGCTGGTGATGCCAGGAGAAGACTCTGCCCTCACAATGACCCTACGTCAGCCCATGGTCTTAGAGATAGGGCAGCGATTCACCTTGAGAGATGGCAACAAGACAATCGGGACGGGTCTGGTCACAGAGATCCTGCAGATGACACCTGACGATGAAGTGAACTGGGGCAGCTGAGACTGATATTACAGAACTTATTGGGGGGTCCAGGAGTTTAAACAAGAGAAAAAAAAACAATAAGCCAAATACGACAGACAAGCGAAGCACTTATACAACTCTCTGCCCTCCATCACCCCAACCCAATCCTTTTTACCATTGTAAGATATTTCCCTCCTCAATAAAAAATAAAAAAATCAGAGTATTGGCATTTGCTGTGTAATAAGCCTTGCCTTGAGCTTGCTGTGAGTGCAGATTGTATTGTGGCCTTTTGCAAAAACTTAAAATACAGAATCTTGTAACTCTGAAGGCTGTACATTTTCTTGTGTACCACTCATAGTATAATTAGATGAGCATACTCTACTACATGTACTTGGTGATCTCGGCAGCACCAACAGTCAGTTCAGGTTGTCTGCTTCCTGGCAAGAGGAACAAGGTTATGATGGTACTAAGATTCTGTTACTAATGGATGTTTGTCTCATGGGGAATGCACCGAGGCCCAGTGTCCCCGCATTCAGCATGAACACAAGTTCATTTCTTATTATGGATTTACGAAGAACCAATATTTTTCTGGGTCTAATAAATATAACCCTTCTAGACTACTTCACAACTACCCGTCAGAGAAGGGTGTCAGTCTTGAATATTGTATCTCATCCTTATGACCATATCTACAAATCACTATAATAGTTGTGAGCATACGAGTTGTTGCTAATGCTTGCGGGCTCACGTAGCGAGCCCGCGGCCCTCTATAAGCGAGGGCCGCAGTTGCTGGCAAGGAGCGCCAAAGGCACTCCTTGCCAGCAACTGCGGCCCTCGCAAACTTTACGTCTTAACGCAAACAAAATACGAGACACGTTACGACCTCGCAAAAAACATCCGCAACACACGCACATCATAACTCCAACAAATACACACAACAAATACATAAAAAGCTTACAGGAAGAGGGAGCATCCAGGACCTCAAAAACTAAAGTTACACCTCAATTTAACTGAAATTAAAGCAGTTTAGACACTAAAAAATTCTCTAAGCGAGTGAAAAAATGGCCGCCGAAAAAAACGAAAACAAGGCTACTACGTGATAGCCGAAAAAAACCTAGGAGATTAGAAAACAAGGACGCAACCTCAAAACATTACAAACACATAAAAAGGTTACTCACAGCAAGGGGGAGCACCCAGGACCTCTGCAAGTGAAGTTACACCTCAATTTAAGCACAAATTTCGCCTAAGCGAGAGAAAAAATGGCTGCCGAACAAAGCGAAAACGAGGATAAAGGTCCCTAAACACGCAAAACACCACCAACCACCTACGGATATTCTGAAAAACTCGCACGACATAGAAAACGAACGACGCTACATCAGCCACATTATATACACCAAACACCCTTAGCTCACTTACATTTTCATTGCTGTCATTTTTTGACGGGCAATTCGCTAGTTTTATATAAAAAAATAATAGGGAGACTAAAATGATCTAATAGACAAAAGATTTATATGGAAAGACCTGGTCTGAATGTGGATAGTTTAGAGGAGGGAAGGGAGATGAGAAATCTTTTGATCTGTCGAAGGACTTGTAGGAAGGGTCTTCCAGAAAAAAAGGGAATGACAGAACCAAGTGGTCATGATTTTGAAGTTGAAAGATAATAATGTGCAAAAGTGCTACATTTATAGAAAGGTAGTAGAACAGCATAGTCTTTCAGTATAAGTGTCAGGGTTAAACATAATTAAGGACTTTATGTATGTCTGGGTTATGTATAATGCTATTAACGGAAGGACCACTAGAATTCCCTGGCAGAAGCTAGATGTTCTTATCAATAATAAAATGAATATTTCATGATTTACAAAAATAGTAAATATAAAACTTACCTTCAAAGATCAGACAACGTTGCTGGTCAGCCCAATGGGAGGAGGCAGCTCTGTTTAGACTATTTTCATGAAAACCGTTGCATCAAGACAATTCTCTCCATTGTTGATTTGCTATGGAGGTAGTCTATGAATGATTGTTTGGCCTTTTTATGTAATCCATTTGTTCTTAAAACCCTTTAGACCTGTCTCTCGGACAAATCTTTCTTCACCCTTGTTGACTTGATCAGGGTGGAGATAAACGGCTCAAGTAAAGGCTGATACCCTAATCTTTTTAAAGTGAATTTAATATTGTTAACTCTTTAAATAGGAATCTGATTGATCAATGCATAATTAAAACAACTTGCTCCTGTTAGGGTGGGAAACCTACACAGCCCCACCCTCCCACCTGCTCAGACAAGTTCAACTTTTTGGGGGGGTTTATTTAAAGAGCCATTTTCCAGGCTGAAATAGATACAACCTTTGCAGGTTACTTCAGGCTTTTCGTCATCTTCTGTCCAGAGAAAGGGGTCAAATTCCTAGTTTTTACATTTTACTGATCAGAGCATCTATTTTCAGCTTGCCTTAGTTTGATTCTTGGTGCCACGAAACCTCTCCAAGACACTGGCAAAATCATTAAGGGGCCTGTTGACCATATTGGCATGATCATAGGGGCCTGAAACTCACTCTTAGCCTTCAGTTTTCTGTTTATATCTGGGAGAGCTTTAACATGTAATTTAAAAATATAATATGTACTTTAACTTTTAATTGCCTGTTTAGTATTTTCTTCAAGTAAACTTACATTAAAGACTAGAATTGTTTTATCTGCCAATCAGTCCATCCACCAAACAAGATGGTCATCTTTAATTGGTCATTATCATCAATAATTGCTAATTGTCCCTTGGAACTCTGGCTATATTGTTTCTGGAACTGAATGAATGTGCTTACCAGGGGTGGGCAAATTCAATCCTGGAGGGCCACACACATGCCTGGATTTCAGGATATCCCTGCTGTGCACAGGTGAGTCCATCAGGATTACTGAAGACGTGATAGACTCACCTGTATGCAGAAGGGATATCATCAAATTCAGGCATGTGTGCGTGGCCCTCCAGGGCCGAACGTGCCCACCCCTGGCTTAGACCATAGTAAGTAATTTATAATAATCTGCCCAAATGAGCATGCTCAGTCTTTTTAGTTTCATATAAGTTTACACGGCAAACAATCGTCTGAGCCCAATTACTGTCAATCACTCTTTACAAAAATAGAATGTGCTTGTTGGGTGGATCAGAAGTTTAGCAGGTAAAAAAAATGCAAACATTACTTTTTTTTTTGTTTTGTAAACTGACATTCACACCACAAGTTTGATGCATAAGGAACACATTTGCATAACAATACAGGGTCCTTTTGCATTATCTTTCCACTCAGACTGTGTACGCTGCAGAAAAAGAGGTAGTGCAGGCAATCGCTCCCCTCCCAAACTGGCGCATAAGATGCGCCAACAAAAGAGGCCTTGAGCTATGAGAGGGGCGCCCCGAGGGCCTGCGCAGAATATAGCGATGGCCTTATTGTTGATTCAGCACTGTCTAGTTGCGCCACATCGGGGGGGGGGGGGGGGGATTTTTTTTTCCTTCACTACTTCTTGGCACAGCGTTCACAGTCTGTGCAGAAAGATAATGCGAAAGGTCTCACAGCACGGGTAATGCTGAATATCTCAGGAAGTATTTACTTTAGAAAAATTCAATTTATAAACAGTTTTTCATGCTTTTTAGGAATAACTTAAATCAAAAACTTGAGTTTTGGGTGACAGTCCCATTAATAAACATTCTTTATGTTAATAAGCTGAGCAGTAAAAACAACTTTATTTTTATGGCTACTCACTCCCACAAAATAGAAGAGAAAAACCCAACACATTTTAGATTCATTTTATTCCAGAGAATACACCATAATAAATGTTATAACTTGATTTTATATAATTTCACTACATTCTACTCTTAAATGCTGGCAATGATTTGGGTATTGTTACAAACAGGTGTTTTATAGGCCCAGACTCCCTATTTATAATACCAGAATACTCTTTGGATGTTGTATCCAGTGTGGTACAATTGTGAGAGGACGGATTGCATTTTATATGAGTAAGCAAATCAAGGTATTTTAGAATTCATTTATACATTTTTACTTTAAAATTCAATATATTTAAACTTACTGAAAAGAAGCTAATACATTGGCAAGGCATTAACTTCAATAATCGGCTTATTATCTTGTTTATATACCAGACAAGTGACAGCCAATCTGCAGCCTGGGGGGTAGGTCATGCACAGAAACAGGGCTGTTGGGTTCTAAGTAGGGTGTTATCATTTCCCTTTAAAATTAAATGGTAAAATAAAAATTGAAGATATTAAAATATATGCTTAGAACGATAAAAAAAAACACCAAGGAATCCTTTTAGAATTGGACTTGCCATTGGTCAGTCGATTCCCTAAAACCTTATAAGGCACTTACTGAAAAGAGAGCAACAGGGTCACCGTCTATGATGACTGTATGCTGGATCTTAGACTATTTCTCCCTACAAGATTGGTACAATATCTTAAAAGGAATATTCCTGTCAAGAGGTAATTGTTTAAAAAAAAAATGGGATCTATCCTTTTATGGTGTCAGGACAGGTCTGCTGCTGCAGGGCGGCCTCCAACCGCTAGATGGCGCTGCCGATATGTTGGAACAAAGCAAAATGTATGCTGGAGAATGAATACCACTGACATAACCGAAATACTGAGCAAGTTATTGCCCGAAAATGTCAGGTAATGTTATGATAATAGAAAGTCCTTCATCCAACAACAAGAATGATGGGTGAGCAGAAAAGTAGCTTCCGGCCTTGGTAGGTGGTGGCACAGACACGATCCGTTTGATATCTCCAGGATCTTATTCTGTTCTGTGAGAATCCCCTTTGACAGAATTCATAGCTGACAGATGTTTGACAGATGACATGGACTTGCATTGTAGACATCAGCCTGGGCTCCCTGGAGAAGGAGATCTGCAGGTGCAGTCATTAAATGTTTGGAAAATGGTCAAATTTTATCACACGTCCCTTGTTTTTACCCTCCGGCGCTGGAGAGGCTCCATTTCCAGGAATATGAGGCAAAAGCTGGCTCTGAAAGTACAAAACCTATAGTTGGAATTCTCCACAAATCTGTAAGAATTTGTACCACACAATTGTATTCAAATGGAAGGAAGTTGTTGCACTGTTTGTCTAATTTCTAGAAAAATAAATTCAGCCCCACTCCGAAAAACTAGTAACTGGATTATTCTCTTGACCCATCTACTAACCTTTCTGTGTTAATACACATGACCTTTCCTGCCATTTATTTAGGAAAATATCCAACCTTTTTTAAAGTATTGAATCTGCTGTCACAACCTCCATTGGTAACAATTACATAATATGGCGACCCTTAATGATAATAACTTCTTTCTTTAAGATCAAATCTTTTTTAGATGGCTAAACTGCTTCAAAAGAAAAGTTCATCTGAGAAAACCTTATATTGACCTTAGATGTATTTAAATAAATGAGTCCAAACATTTTATAGGTGGTTTCTTTCTAAATTAATTTAATTTGTTTAGCCTCTCCTCCATCTATCTCCATTATTATTTTGCCCTTTTCTAATTTTTTTCCAGATCTATTTTTACATTAGTGGTGCAAAAATGTTCCATATTCATATTCCAGGTGAGGTAATGCCAGTGATCTATAGTGGCAGAATTATATCTGCTTCCTTTGCGCCTTTCAATGCATTCTAATATTTTACTTGCCTTTGCAGCTGCAACCTGACATTGTTACTTGGTAGTTGACCCACAAGCATGCCCAAATCCTTTCCTATCTTAGAAACCCCTAATTTTGTTCCTTTTCGATAATAACATGCTAATTTCTCCTTCTCATATGCATAATATAACATTCCACTATGTTTTGATAAGCTTCTCACAAATACTGCAGCCTTATTAAATTTAAAAGGGCTCTATTTAAGCACACAGCATATTGTTTTTACAGAAGTTTTTAGTTTGTGAACTTCTATCCAAAAGCAAGGTCTTCACTAACTAAAAACTGCTGTAAATAAAATATGCTGTGTGCTTAAATAGAGCCCTCTTAAATTTACCGAATCGCAATTCAATAAGGATGCAAGTCTGTAAGGAATGAATGTTTGGTGCAATGTGGCAACTTTTATCAAATCTAGTGTGCACTGAACAAGGGGTTCTGGGTGTTACCTGCTGTAACCTCCTCCTGCCTTTTGTTTTCCTCTTCTCTGGCTCATCCCGCGCAGGGTTGAAATAAGTGCTCTCCAAGAGCTGCTCACAGGTATAGCGGTCATCAGGATTCATGCGCAGACAGTCCTGGGGAAAGAGCAGGAATTACAAGATCAGCGGCCGAACGTCGAAAATAAAAACACACTAAATACACCCAAAAAAATTACAAAACCATCACAGACAGCACGGGGCAACAGCCAGGATGTCTGTGCGTGAGGTGGAACGCGAATTTAACCTGATTTAGATGATTTTCGCCACTCGAAAATCAGCAATCGAGGAAAAAAATGAAAACAAGGCTACACGACCATGGACCGCGCAAAACACTGCTAAACGCGTAACACTTTACATATCACACTACGACCTACAAGATACACTATTACAAAAGCCGGGAAATGCGCACGAGATACGTAACACATTAATAACATTACGACTATACATTGACTCTTTACACAATAAACCAACGGCTTTACCTCGCGCACGCAGTCTATTTAGAATGCACACTTGGAACATTCATTACACTTTATAAGCAGCGCACCAACACTCACAATGTATATTCTATGCAGACGCAAGATACAAACAGATTGTTAGCTCTTCAGCCTATTGCTCTCTGCATATATGAGTTATAAATAATGAAAGTATATTAATTTATTTAAGAAATCATTCATTATTACTTAATTACATATACATAGAAATATATATATCTCTCAGAGGACGAAAAGTACACGACAGGAGAGGCCGAAGGTCCTCACAGTCCAAAACAGTTTACATTCTGTATCAAACAGCATTTCCATGCCTTGAAATTGTATTGCCCTGTCATTTTTGACGGGCAAGTCGCTAGTTGTATATAGCCCATTTATTCCTCCAGCTGTCACACCCAATATTGTCATCAGATTGTTTGACTCTGCATGTTCAGTGACCCTATGAACAGCAGCACTCTCGGCACATCTTGTGTCTGGTTGTGCTTATCCATAAGGCTTTCTTGGCAAAGATACTTAAGTGGATTGCCAGTTCCTTCTCCAGTGGATTGTGATTTCTCTGACCTCTCTGCTATGACCTGCCCACCTTGGTTGACCTACATAGTATACATAGCTCACAGCTTTATGGCGAATTTGATTAGACCTAATAAAAGCACTGACTGACTGCTGTATATGACACATTCCCATTGAAAAGATAGAAACTGAGGAAGTTGATCAGAAAAAAGGCAGATTCCAAAGCAGCATAATTGCATATAAAAAATAATAAATTAGAGGCTGTATTTTTTTTATTCTAAAAATATTTATGCTATTTTCTAATAATATTCTTCAAAATAGTATATTATAAATATATGACTTCAGTGGTTCTCAAACCTACATTTACAAATATACTCTCTAGGACTTATTCACATCTTATCCCTTCATCTTCTGCATCCTTTCTTCTGACTCTCACCCTCAGTCCTATTTTGAAAGTATTTTGCATTTGTCTTTTAATTTGATAATAAAAACAAAATACAGCTTAAATATATTAATGTATTAACTGCCTTCGGTGTATAGGACACAGAAATGACCCGAACACTTGATCCGTCTCTTTACCTTCATGAAACTCATGGCAGCCGGCTGGATGTTTGTGAACTTTTCTTCTAATGTTTCCTGGGTAAGAGACGATGAAGCCGTAATAAATAATATATCTGGTTACCATCCACAGACTTAAACTGGGTTAAGGGAAAGTTCGTCATGGAAAAAGGTAACAGTTCTATCGGTATAATCACAAGGAGCTGGGTCATTAAACACGTTAGTAATTAAAGGGACAGTGTCAGTGCTGCGTGTTTCTGGTTCACCAATTGTAATTTAAAAACATCTGAGTTTATAAGGTCAACAATAAAACCAGTAAAAAAATAAAAATTAAAAATTAACACACAACTCACATTGTTTGTCTGAACCCCATTTAAGCTATCCGGCAGCTGTTTAATTATTCAGGAGTTAATCATTGTTTTTGGAAGGTCAAGCAACAACAACATTGACCTCAAAAATGGCATAATGTGGGGTGTGGGCACACATGCCCACAGTACAAGGATATGGGGAGAGAAGTCATAATTCCTGAATAATTAAACAGCTTCCAGGTTACTTCAATATCTTCCAGACAAACAATATGAACCATATGACCTAATAGAGGAGGAGACAGACCCAGCATATCAGGCAGGTAACATTAATTTTAAAACAATTTTTATTTAAAACTTGCCCGTTATAAATGCCAGTACAATATGTTATCTTCAATTGCCTGTGCTGTCACTCTATGTGCTGCATCTCTCTCTCTCTGTGCTCTCTCTCCCTGTTCTGTTTCTCTCTGTGCCCTCTCTCTGTGTGCCCTGTGTCTCTTTGTCTACCTCTGTGCCCTCTGTTTCTCTTTCTGTGAGCACACTCTCTCTCACTCCCTGAATTCCTAACAACTGCGTCTGTGCAACCTCACATTCGGGAATACGTACCAACTGCACATGCTCCTTTCTAGTATTGTCCACATTGAACCATTGTAACGTCTGCACAGAACGCACCAGCAGTCGTTACTCACACTTTACTACCTATTATAGTGGATGGCTTTATTGTTGACAATATAAACACACATTTCTTAAACGATATACTCCCAACCCTTTATCTGACACTTACCCCATCCCTTTAATCCATTAATCCTCCTCAAGTTCATCATACCGTATAATCATGCTAAACGCAAAGATTTTGATTTCTCACCACTAAAAGCATTTCAATAAGAAATGTTTAAACATACAATAGCAAAGGTGTTGATCATGTACATTCAGACAACATCAGTGATTTTATGACACGGTTTGATTAATATTATTAGCAGATACACTCATTGAAGCCAAGATGCCAAAGTGGAGACAAATCTCTGAAATTAAATACACTTTTACAAATAAAATATCTCCAAAAAATCATGTTAAAGTGCAAAGTATTTTTTTAACATTACTGTACAGTTAACTACGGTACTGTCAGAGCACTACAGTGACCCTTTAATTGTGGGGGCTGCTGGGGGGGGGGGGGGGGGCTTACCATGTCATCTGGGGATGGCTCCGGAATGCTGACTCCCTGGAAAAACTGGTTGCTGCGGAAAATGTACTGGTGCCGCGGAATGAGCTTCCCTGTAATAGAGGAAAAGGGAAAGTCTGAGACCTCAATCACATATATAGTTGTGCGCATGCGAGTTGTTGCTAACGCTTGCGCGCTCGCACAGCGAAGCGAGGGCCGCCGTTGCTGGCATGGAGCGTCGAAGGCGCTCCTTGCCAACAACTGCGGACCTCGCTAAATTTACGTAGTTACTAAAGCAAAATACGAGACACGTTACGACCTTGCAAAAATCGTCCGAAACCCGCGCACATGAAAACATGAAAAACACAATAAATACACACAACAAATACATAAAAAGCTTACCTACAGCATGGGGGGGGGCACACAGGACCTCGAAAACTGAAGTTACATCTCAATTTAACTCCAAATAAAAGAGTTTAGACACTCAAAAATCCCCTAAGCGAAAGAAAAAATGGCCGCCGAAAAAACCCAAAATGAGGCTACAGCAGTCTAAAGACGCAAAACACCACCAAACACCTACGGATTTTCCGAAAAAGACGTACGAGATCCGAAAACAAGGACGCAACCCCCGCGACCCCGAAAACATTTACAAACACAATAAATACACACAGCAAACACATAAAAAGGTTACCCACAGCAAGGTGGTGCACCCAGGACCTCTGCAAGTGAAGTTACACCTCGATTTAACTAAAAATTTCGGAGTTTAGACACCCGAGAATCACCTAAGCGAGAGAAAAAATGGCCGCCGAACAAAACGAAAATGAGGCTAAAGGACCCTAAACACGCGAAACACCACCAAACAGCAACAGAAATTCCGAAAAAGTCGGACGACATCCGAAAACAAGGACGCAAAATCAGCCACAGCCGCATACCACGCATTAGCCGCCATTTTAGAACAATAACTTATACAATCCGGAAGTACACAACTACGATAACGGTTTTGCCTCGCGCACGCACACTATTACACTGCACAAATTCACCACGCTTACACAGCAGCTCCACACCACTAATGCTGCAGCAACATGAAAACAGATTGCAGATCTTCAACACAATGCTTCCTGCATATATTACTTGAAAATAGGTAAAGTATATTACTTTATTAATGTATTATTTATTTGATTACCATACACCAAACAGCATTAGCTCACTTACAATTTCATTGCCGTCATTTTTTGACGGGCAATATTCTAGTCTCTACTATTTATAGGACATGGCATGGGATTCATTGATGCTGCTGTAAATCATCAACATACAGTAACTTTTTTTTAACTTTTAAAACATTTAGGCGTTTTTATATAACCCATTTATTCCTCCTATCTCGCTGCTGCCTGGAGTTTGTTTGTTTTACTTTATAAGATTATATTGCTCTGCCTTTCCTTATTGTTATAATAAACCAACTTTTTGCACCAAAATGTGTTGGGTTAAGTGCTCTAGAAACATTAAAACTTAGGAAACAATACAGTGTAAAAGCCATCTTAATTGTCACTTGTCTTTGTAGTGAAAATAATTACCAATGTACAGTGTATATATATATATATATATATATATATATATATATATATATATATATATATATATAAACACCCGCAGCTAAATTTGTGAGAAAAAGGCATTTGCGAGGAGCTAATAGAATAGGGCCCTGTGTTGGTCATATATATAGAATATATTGCATTAAAAAAAATCTACAAAACTCTTTTAAATTACAATTAATTATAAAATATTGAGATTCTATATTGCAATATAACCTACCAAGAACAACTGCTGTGTATTGCAGCACTGTCTTTAAAACATTTGCTGTATCAAGTGAACTCTTTCAACCGATTATCTCTACCAAGAGTAACAATAAGTTAGGATCTATTTAGTTTAGGATTCATAAAGTGCAATCGGTAATATTCCATTTTGATCAATTTAAGCCCTATATTACTTTGCTTAGATCCCAGCTGATACAGCGTAGATTGTTTCTTTTGGAATGATTGTGTTTTCCATAACTTCATTTTTCCCATGTCCCCCAAAAATTACTTATTATTTTACAACTTAATATAAAAAATATTGGCTGTTCTAAAATAATAATAAAAACTCATTTATTCATAGTGAGAGTAAAATGTTCTCAACAACATTTTATCCATGAAAGAAGAGAGAAAAATAAATAGATAAACAAAAGACCACAAAAAAGTATCTTATACTTAAGAAACAAAATTGTACACTTAACTAAAAACACTCATTTTAATTTCTCATCCATCATTAAAGATTGTTATATTTACTAATATAATTATTCCAACCAGTCGAATCTGTATTTTTCTAAATGGTTAAATTATGCATAATTCCATTTTCCCTCCCCGCAATATTAATTAATATAACTTGTCACTTTACTCCAATATGCTTCTAACAACAAGCTATTTTTAGTTTAGTAGATATTAATATATGGCTCTCCACCCTGTCGTGTTGAAGGGGCTTGTGTACTTCATTGAAGCTAGGAGCTATAACATGTAAGGTCAGCAAAGATGAGCAGGTCATAGCAGACAAATCACAATGAAGAAGGAACTAGCAGCCTTCTCCTATATCTTGGAGTATCTGGATCAGCACAACCATTGACATAACAATATGGCAACGTAAGAGGAGCCCCTCAGGTCAGAAACAGAAGTGGTTTGGCCAAAGTCAAGAAGACGCCCTGCCGCAGATGTGTCTGGAGGGTAAAGGTAAGTCCGCTGCTGCAAAGAACAATTCAGGATGGGAACCTGGAACATTAGAACTATGAACCAAGGCATATTGGGCATGATCAAACATGAGATGACAGATGGATGCTGAAGAGGCTGACATTGTCTTAAATAAAGTTCTAACCAAGAAAAGATGTTCTCTTCATATAAGATTGAAATACTATAATAGGGAAAAAAGATACTTGAAATAACTGGCACGTTTGGCCTTGGAGTACAAAATGAAGCAGGTTTAAGATTAGTAGAATTCTGTCAAGACAATTATCTGGTTATAGTAAACATCCTCTTCCAACTGACTCGGAAACAACTTTACACATGGACATCACCAGATGGACAATATGGAAATAAGATTAATAATATGCTTTGTAGCCAAAGATGGAGGAGCTCTATACAGTCAGTAAAAACAGGACCAGGAGCTGACTGGGGCTCAGATATGAAATAAATAATATCCCTTGTGAATATGTAGTGGAGGTAAAGAATTGATTTAAGAGACTAAACATGGTAGACAGAATGCTTGAAGAACATTGGGCGGAAGTATGTGTCATTGTCCAGAAAACAGCAACAAAGAATATCTCCAAAAGAAAGAAAACTAAGAAGGCAAACTGGCTATTTGATGAGGCTTTGAAAGTAACCCAGGAAAAAAGGAAAGTGAAATGTAATGGAGATAGGAAGCGATTTTTCCAACTGAATGCAGAATTCCAGAAAATAGAGAGAATAGACAAGGAGACATTCTATAATGAGCAATGTAAAGAGATAGAAGATGACAGAATGGAAAAGTCAATATGTCTTCTAGAAAATTGGGAATCTCAAAGAAACCTTTCATGCCAAAGGAGACGTGATAAAACAAAAAAATTGTAGGGACTTAACAGATGCAGATCAGATAATGAAGAGGTGGCAGGAATACACTGAAGATCTATACAGGAAGGATCTTAACAGCAGTGATAACCTCAATAGTTTGTCCAATGAACTGGAGCCAGAGATCTTGGAGAGTGAAGTGAGATGGGCCCTAGGATGTCTTGCTGATAACAAGGCTGCATGAGTTGATGGAATCCCAGCTAAATTGTTTCAAATTCTAGGTGATCATGCTGTGAAAGTGTTGCTTGGCTTATGCCAACAAATGTGGAAAATTCAACATTGGCCAGTAGGCCAATCACAAAAAAGGCAGTGCCAGAGAGTGCATTGCTATCGAACAATTGCACTCATTTCACATGCCAACAAGGTAATGCTTTTGATCCTGCAATCTTACCTCTAACAATATATGGACCAAGAACTGCCAAATGTGCAAGCCAGGTTGCAGAAGCACAAGAGACCAAATTGCCAATGTGTGCTGGATAAAGCAAGAGAGTTTCAGAAAAACATTCACCTCTGCATCATAGACTATTGTAAAGCCTTTGTCCCTGAATCTGTATGTGGACCAAAATACCATGGCCACAAAAGAACATGGAACAACGAACGGTTTAAGATCGAGAAATGAGTGCAACAATTTTGTATATGGTCACCTTATTTATTCATACGCGGAATACATCATGTGTAAGGTCGGGCTGGATGAATCCAAAGCAGGAAACAATATTGCTGGAAGAAATATTTACCCTGACAAGTAAAGTGTATTTATTTCCGGTGTGCAGTGATTTGGTACAGGTGATAATGAAGTGTTTTTGCCTGGGTTATACTTGCATATAAGTTTGGGCCTTGTGAGTGACTGAAGGAGGGAGTTCAATGAAAAGGGTCAAATTGTAGTATTTTTTGTAATTATGTGTCAGTTCAGTGCAAAACCTCACTCAGTGTACATCCTGCCACATGTATGAACTACTGGAACAACTGATCCAGGTTCCATAACTCGGTGAGAGATGTGAGTATGTTGCCTCTCTGGAAGCTCAAATTGGAGAATTGGAGAGGAGAATTTGTTTGTATAGTCAATAGGGTATTACCAAGTAACCCCAGAACAGTGGCAGGTACTTCTGAACCACATACTCATAATATAAAATGTATGTTTGCTAATGCCAGAAGCTTGCTAGGAAAAATAGGAGAGTTAGAATTATTGGCAATTAATGGAAAATAGGATTTAATAGGCATTACTGAAACATGGTGGGACGACTCTCACGACTGGACTGTTAATCTAGATGGTTATAACCTATTTAGGAAAGATAGGGGTAATGGTAAAAGGGGAGAAGGGATTTGTCTGTATGTTAAGCCTGAATTTAAGCCTAATGTTGAATGTTTGTGGGTAGAGTTAAATAGCAGTGCAGCAAATCCCCAAACATATTGGTAGGGGTATGCTATAACCCCCCAAATATAATTTAAAGTGAGGAAATGCAATTTTTGTTACAGATTGGAAATGCAGCTAAGCATGGGCAAGTTCTAATAATGGGAGATTTTAATTACCCTAAAATAAACTCGATAAATGAGGCCATCAGTTCAGCTAAAGGGAGCAGGTTCTTGAATACACTCAGAGATCATTATCTGGTCCAGATTATACAAGAACCTACTAGAAATTAGGCCATCTTGGATTTAGTTATCACAAATAATATTGATATAGTATCAAATGTGGAAATAGGGCAACTTTTGGGAAATAGTGATCACAACACAGACGCATTTGAGATTGAATAAAAAAAAAATTGTAAGGGGCCAACAAAGACTCTTAATTTTAAAAGGGCAGATTTGAATGGTCTAAGGGCAGCAATACAAAGTATAGACTGGACAGAGAACTGCCAGGTAAAAATACTGAACATAAATGGACAACGTTCAAATCCTTGCTAAATATACATACACATCGGCATATACCATGTGGGAATAAAAGTAAAAGGAGTTAATCACAACCTACAGTATATGGATAAACAATGATTTAAAGATGAAGATGAGGAGTAAAAAACAGGCATTTAAATGATATAAACAAGAGGGGACATAGACAGCTTTACGTGAGTACAAGAAACCTAACAAGGCTTGCAGAAGGGCTATTAGCAACTAATTTTTCATTTTCTATTTTAGCCAGTCTAACGAGAGTAAGAATAACTAACTAAAATATGTTTTAAATATATTAATTAGAAGGTCAGGAAGGAAACTACATGAACATTACAGTGTGACACCGGCTGTCTGATAATAGTGACCAGGAAAAGGCAGATGAGCTAAATAGGTATGCTTTTCTTCGGGATACACAATGGAGGTACCAGTGGTTGGGACACCGCAACATAATGGGGCGAAACTACCTTCACGTAATAACTGGTTTACGCAGGAAGAAATCAAAAAGAGGTTGGAAAAAATAAATGTTAATAAAGCCCCAGGTCCTGATGGAATACATCCAAGGGTACTGAGGGAACTGGGCTCTGTAATACCCAAACCATTATATCTAATTTTTCAAGATTCACTCAACACGGGGTCGCTACCAGATGACTGGAGAAAACCAGAGGTGATACCTATATTTAAGAAGGGAGCAAGAGCAAATCCAGGGAATTATAGACCTGTAAGCCTCACTTCTGTAGTGGGAAAGCTTTTAGAAGGGTTAATAAGGGATAATATACAAGAATATGTCTATTTAAACAAGATTATAAGTAGGAGCCAACATGGATTTATGAGGGATAGGTCATATCAAACAAATCTAATTAGTTTCTATGAGGAGCTTAGTAGGAACTTGGATCAAGGCAACTCAGTGGATGTAGTCTTTTTAGATTTTGCAAAGGCTTTTGATACAGTGCAACATGGGAGACTATTGGGCAAACTAAGGGATAAAGGAATTTGCAGTAAATATATGCACACTAGCGACTTGCCCGTCAAAAATTACGGCAATAAAACTTGAAGCCTGGCAATGCTGTTTGCCAAACAATGCGGGGCTCTTCCCGCTCTGACTTGAGGGCTCTTCGCCGCTCATCGTGGGCCTGGCACCTACTGAAACCTAATAGGGGAGGAGAGATACAGTTCTGCTAGACGCTGAGCAATATAGTTCTATTTTAAAAGCTACATTGAATTTAATATTTTCCAATACTCATTTTATGAGAGCTAGAGAATGGAGGGCTAGAGAATTTAGGGCTCTGGTGCAAAAACATTTTTGCCCCACCCCCGAGGGGGCATAGTGAAAATGTGTTGACCTGGGCTCCCCGGTACCAATTCACTCACCTCCTGTACAGCTTTCCTGCCAGCAGCACAGCTCCAGGATGCACGCTCTCCACTTTCCTGCGACATTCTCTACAAGGAGGGGGTGCTGGTGCTGCCGAGGGGGCCATGTCCCTCTCAACATCCATCCCTACATAGCATCCAGTCTTTGTCAGCATCAATTCCCACACAGCATCCATCCCCACACAGCACTCAACCACTCTCAGCACCCACTTCACATAGCACCCACCACCACACAGCACCCAACCCCTCATAGCACCCATTCCTATCTCCTTTGCTCCCACCTTACATAACCCATTCCCCTGTACTTTACTGTCACTTTGCAGCCCTTGATCTCTCACATCCCCAGCTTGCTTAACTGCTTCACACTGCCATTTCTTGGAGCTTGCTCTTTTTTTAAACAGGCATGCACCAATTTCTGACCGGGGGTGTGTAGCCACGGAAGCCTAGGGGGTTCAGGGGCGGCTGTGGTGGGTTGGGCTGAAGTGGGAGGGTCCCAAGTGCCAGCTACACTACAGACAAAGAGCAAAACAAATGTTTTTTACGACACTGGGCACCCCCAGAGGAGGGCCATGGTGCACTGCACCACCTGCAGCACTGGTAGCTCCGCCCATGCATTTAATAATATCAGCTTCTTCCATACCCAGGGTCCTGATGATGAGGTACAGTTGGTCCACGTCAGATTTCCCAGGCCAGAGAGGTTGCCCAGACAGGAGCTCAGCAAATACGCATCCCACAGCCCATACATCTACAGGAGCTCCATATTGTGTGTCCCCCACTAGCAGCTCCGGGGCCCGGTACCAACGAGTAGCCACATAATCTGTGTAGTCGTCTCCTGGCCTGGCTGTAAGAAGAATGTACAGGATGAAGAAGAGGTGAATACGACAACACCTGAAATAAAAGTTTTACTATGCTTGTATTTTATTGTTTAACTTTATATGTTTTAATGTCATAATAATAATAACCATAAGAAAGTAAAATATAAAAATTTAGACCAGACTGGGAATAATAAATATAGGAAAGAAAGGGGGAGAAAGGCAAATGGATAACATAATGATTGTTGCATCTCATTACACTGCTAAGTTATTTTTTATAAGTACCGTACATACAGATCTTTTAAGAAGTTTACAGATATACAAGTAAAAGGTCATTAAGTTATTGTTGCATTAAGAGAACAGTAGTTTTAAATAAATTAGTAATACATTTCTACTGTGGAAAGAAAGAGCTGGAAGAATTAAAGAATACTTTACTATAAAGAGAGCAGTGCTATCTCTGGGAGTAAGTCACATACTACCTGCTTGGAAACTACCCCAAGACCTTGGAGCTCTTGTGTGAACATTCCGTGAGTCCAAGCTAGGACTTAGGCCAAACTCTGCATCTGCTGCGATGACTTTGTCTAGAGAGCTTACATTCTAGAAGCTGCTGATTTGTTTTTAGAACAAATGACCACAAATGTTCAGGCCATGAGTGACACTTATGACTGGTTTTATGACTGGTTTTGTGGCTTCTTCGTGCAGCTAATGCCAGAGAGCTTGAGAACACAAGGAACTAGGGGTCTAAAAGTATATTTAATGAGCACAGTTTGCTATTAAATCGAAACTTTGAGGACAAAACAGTTTAAAAACTGGACAGACCATATGTGTACTCAGTTTGTACTAAAGGATACTTATACAATAAAAAAGCAAGTAGGAGACTTTAGTTCAGCAGGTAAATGTAGCATTTAAAAAGAAAATATAAATGTTGATGTAATATTGATCCCTGGAAGCATCCATAATACTTTGATAAACATTAAATTTAGGAGAGGGGATTTTACACTTCACCAGAAGCAGCATTTACAGTTCTCGGTTTCTGAACATGTGCAGAGGAAACATGTAGGTGTCAAATACCAAATGTTCCACTTATATAACAAATCCACCACTGTTTCTCCCCCACCCCTTACTTATCTGTTAGTGAAGATTAGTACTTGACCGGGCTGCAAGATAGCAGGACAGACAAGATAGAACCTTCTATACACAAAATGAATCTTCAGAAATCACAAATTTCACTAGAAATGCTTTTATGTTCATGGCTTACACAGCTTTTAATGTGTTTAGTTTCCAAAACTTCCTGAATTTTAAATCAGTGGAAAATATAATTATTTTACAAAAGTATCAAATTGTCATCATATTAGATGTATCTATTAATTTGAGGATAAGATTTTAAGACTTTGTTCACGATCATAAAAGCTATCTGATTTTTGGAAATAATGTGTGAAATAAAATGTGAAAAAACTCACTTAAAATTCGAGCAAATCCAAAGTCACACAATTTTATGACTCCTTGCTTGGTGAGCAAAATGTTCTCAGGTTTGACATCTCTATGGATGCACTTGAAGAAAAGAAAACATATTTCAAGTTGTGCAAAAGAATAGAAAAAGCTAAAAAAGTCAGTTTTATTAATATTTCACTTTAAAACATATTTTCGCATATTCATGTACTATTAAAATAAAGTCACAATAACAAATAAAATTGCGGTGCTTAACACTATTTTTTTGACTATTTGTTTTTGATAAAGCCGCATCAGCGGTGAAACATTAGGCTTTAATGGAGGGATGCTTCTGCCACAGTGCTTTACTACAGAGTATCTATGTAAGGAACTGTGAGGTCCAGTTAGGGCAGTCTGTTATGCTCCAAGTTCTGATGAATATAGTACAGCTTATGGTCCCTCTAATTTACTTCTGTATTTTAGGCCATTTATAGTCCAACATATATTGGTCGTTTTTTACTTAAAATGTTTAGTTTTTATAAGAGCCAAACTAGATAGCTTGGGATGAAGTGCATTAGAGCACACTAGTCTGTTCTAGATAGATGAAGGGTTTGGGGTATTTCACTATAGGACAGGTCTGTTGTTAAACATAGGGCATTTAGTAAAAACTTTGGGCATGAACATACATTTGCCATTCAGTTAGGTGGATCCATTAAGATCTTGGGGCTCTCTCTTTAACAATTTTGCGCACTTAAATTGTTGTATCATATGCTATTACAGTTGGCATTGATCAAGCATATGTGGTTATTTGTACCCCTATTGCCCTTATTTTTTTGACCTGTGGTAAATATATATTGTGTCCGGTTTCCCTCTTTCTAGTAATTTTTTTAATGTGCCCATTCCCATTTTGAGCTGTCAGAATCAACAATTTTAATAGTTGTGGCACCTTTTTTCTCTTTAAATATTAAAATAAATGGATAACACTACTTACTCATGATTAAGGCTATTTTCTATTATGGGCACAAGCTTTTTTTCCCCCTTGATAACAAGACCTCCATGTTGCTAATGCTATAGTTGCAAATAAATATGCAACATAGGCCCACACTGGTGACATGAAACGATTATGTGACATGCATAGAATAAAGTGTACGTGGGCCTGTGTTGCATTTTAATTTGCTATGGCATCATTTTCCACTATAGATGTAACCATTTTGCAAGATGGAAGCCTTACTAACAAGGCTTCCATCTTGCAAAATGGCTACACCCATAGTGAAAAAATACAAAGCTTAAATTATGAGAAGTTAAAAAATATACCTTTATTTTAATAATGTATTAATAAACTAAAACTATATTATAAAATAGAATATTAATTAATCTGACAGTTTTTTCAGACTTGTGATCCTTTAAAGTTTCATATGAAGCTGTCACTTTTAATTTGACTGCACATAGATACAGTATCTCACAAAAGTGAGTACACCCCTCACATTTATGTAAATATTTTATTATATCATTTCATGTGACAACACTGAAGAAATGACACTCTGCTACAATAAAAAGTAGTAAGTTTACAGCCTGTATAACAGTGTAAATTTGGTGTCCCCTCAAAATAACTCAACACACAGCCATTAATGTCTAAACCGTTGGTAACAACGGTTGGAAAAAGTCCACATTGGGCCCAAAGTGTCAATATTTTGTGTGGCCACCATTATTTTCCAGCACTGCCCTAACCCTCATGGGTATGGAGTTCACCAGAGCTTTACAGGTTGCCACTGGAGTCCTCTTCTACTCCTCCATAATGACATCACAGAGCTGGTGGATTTAAGAGACCTTGCACTCCCCCGCCTTCCGTTTGAGGATGCTCCACAGATGCTCAATAGGGTTTAGGTCTGGTGACATGCTTGGCCAGTCCATCACCTTTACTTTCAGCTTCTTTAGCAAGGCAGTGGTCGTCTTGGAGGTGTGTTTGGGGTCCTTATCATCTTGGAATACTGCCCTGCGGCCCAGTCTCCAAAGGAGGGGATCATGCTCTGCTTCAGTATGTCACAGTACATGTTGGCATTCATGGTTCCCTCAATGAACTGTAGCTCCCCAGTGCCAGCAGCACTCATGCAGGCCCAGACCATGACACTAACACCACCAAGTTTGACTATGGCAATACAAACTTGTGTTGGTACTCCTCACATGGTTGCCGCGACATACGCTTGACACCATCTGAACCAAATACCGTAAGTTTATCTTGGTCTCATCGGACCACAGGACATGGTTCCAGTAATCCATGTCCTTAGTCTGCTTGTCTTCAGCAAACTGTTTGCGGGCTTTCTCGTGCATCATCTTTAAAAAGAGGCTTCTTTCTGGCACAACGCCATGCAGACCAATTTGATGCAGTTTGCGGTGTATGGTCTGAGCACTGACAAGCTGACCCCCAGCCCTTCCACCTCTGCAGCAATACTGGCAGCACTAATACGTCTATTTCCCAAAGACAACCTCTGGATATGACGCTGAGCACGTGCACTCAACTTCTTTGGTTGACCATGGTGAGGCCTGTTCTGAGTGGAACCTGTCCTGTGAAAACGCTGTATGGTCTTCTCCATCGTGCTGCAGATCAGTTTCAGGGTCTTGGTAAAGGTGATGGACTGGCCAAGCATGTCTCCAGACCTAAACCCTATTGAGCATCTGTCGGGCATCCTCAAGTGAAAGGTGGGGTAGTGCAAGGTCTCTAACATACACCAGCTCTGTGATGTTATCATGGAGGAGTGGAAGAGGACTCCAGTGGCAACCTGTGAAGCAATGGTGAACTCCATGCCCATGAGGGTTAAGGCAGTGCTGGAAAATAATGGTGGCCACACAAAATATTGACACTTTGGGCCCAATTTGGACATTTCCACTTAGGGGTGTACTCACTTTTGTTGACAATGGTTTAGACATTAATGGCTGTGTGTTGAGTTATTTTGAGGGACAGCAAATGTACACTGTTATACAGGCTGTACACTAACTAATTTATATTTTAGCATAGTGTCATTTCTTCAGTGTTGTCACATGGAAAGATATAATAAAATATTTACAAAAATGTGAGGGGTGTACTCACTTTTGTGAGATACTGTATTTAGTTTGACATCAAAACTTTGCCAAACTCTGTCTGCCAGGATTTCTCCTCTTCAAGAAGAGGTATTTTTTTTAATCAAAATGTTTAAATTTATCTTGTGGTTTCCACAGCTACGGTTTAAAACAGGTCAACGTTCTAAGAAGTGCATATTATCCTTCAAGGAAGTCTATGCTGCTAAAATTAGTTCTTGAATAGGCAGCGTTTATACCACGTAACAGAATAGTTATTTTTGAAAATAGTAATATTGTGAGCAATCGGTTAGTATTCCTACTGAAACATTTTGCTAGAGAAAGTTTCACATAGAGCAGCTGAACTACTGGCAAGACTCAAGGTAAATAAACACCCTGTAAAAGCTATTTTTTTTTTTTTTTTTGCATTGTTCAGTCGTTTCCAACTCTCTGTGATCTCATGGACTGTAACACACCAGGGCATCTTTATGTCCATGGTCATGCTGATCCACTTGGTATTCCTGGCAGAGATACTGGAGTGGGTTACCTGTTCCTTCTCCAGTGGGCCACAGCATACAGCTATTCCTAGGTGGTCTCCCACCCAAGTACTGATCAGGCCAAAACCTGCATGGCTTCAGGGTGACGTGATCTCTAGGTTCCCTGACTGGAATCAAACCCAGGTCGAGTGGTGAAAGCACCAAATCCTAACCACTGGACTACCATGGAACCCGTAAAAGCTAATACTATGGCATTTAAACATAATTATAAAACACTGATAAGAGCTTTAAAAAAAAAAGTTTTACAGATTATTCACTTGGATTTGACTGCTCTACAGGATGGTGCACAGCAGTAACTATGAATTTAGAGCCCATTTACAGGACCACTGCACAATATAAAAAAAAAAAAAGAAAGAAAAGAAAATGTATATATTTGTTTGAAATCTTCAAGTATAACTCAGAGGATAATTATGAAAAAAAAAGTCATACATCTAGTTTTAAATTAGAAAAAAAATGTTGATGTCTCAGCAGGACCCTGGAGAGATCCATGATACATTGGTGGCAGTTGTGTGTAAGAGAGGGGCGTTTACATTTCTGGAGAGATATTGTTGCAGTGAATGATGCAAGGTGTCTGCTTCTGAACCAGTGAGAGGGAATGAGACTTGTGTCTATTTCAATCTTATCAATTATATTTACAATGATCTCTGTTCCCTCCTTCCCTCTTTTTCACTGGTAGCCAAAACAAACACCCTCATGATCCAGCTGCAAGGAAGCGATGTAAAATAGACAAAATTGATCCCTGTACTTACAAACAGAGTCTTCAAAAACTCAGATTTTCCCCAAATAATGCTTTTTGTCCATGGCTTATTGTTTGTTTGGTAATTCTTTGACAAACAAATGTCTTTTTCTTGAATGGCAGTAGTTCTTTAATCATTACTACCTTGAAATGACTCTCAGTAGCCTGGTTGAAACTACTAGCGGTGATTTATTTTAAATATTTTGTTTAAATAGGCATATTCTATAGCAGTGTGTACAACTTAGTTCTATGAGGGCTGCTAAGGGTTCAGGATTTTGGTCACTCTCTGCTTATGTATTCAGGTTTTCTCTACTTTAACACACCTGAGTTACTCCGTTTCACTCATTCTAATTGATCCACTAGTGCTCATGTAGAGTGATACTGAGAATATTGCCTGATGGCTGCCCTCCAGGAACTTGTTGCCCACCATTGGTTTATAGTGTAGAGAAATTGAATGAGATAGGTCCGTATATAACCCCATACCTTTCTCCTGTCATCTTACATGAAACAGCAGCTATAAAGTCTTGGGAGTCTCTGGATAGCCACAACATTGTGTTTTATCCTCATTCTTTTGAATGTAATATTAGGAAATCAGACAGAAAAAATGCTCATCAAGAGTCATTGTTTATACTTCCTCTCAAGACCCTTTACATTTACTAGAGAGTCCAAGGAGGATCAAACACACTTTAACCTCTTTTTATGTTTTCTCTGTGTTCATTTTCTTAAAATAATATATTATATCATTTATATTTCAAGCAAAATATAAATTTCATGTGTATCAAGCATACTCTTATAAGTGACATGATAACATTAATTCTAACACCCATGAGTATGATCACCCTCAAAACCCCTACACTTACATTGTGCTTGTGGCAGAAGTTTACAGCTTGAAGTATCTGCCATACAATGTTCTTGGTTGTGGCGTCAGAAACCCTAAATATGAACAGGGACACAAGGAAAAACTAAATTAAAATAATGTTAACAGTACATTATGCCCATTTCCCCACTGTCAGCATAATGTATGACTGTTCATTTCTTATTTCCTGCTCCTTTGTTGCATTGTCCCACCCCCCATATTGGGGAATTGCAAAATAGCCACATGCATATTATTACTGAGGCATTTGTTGTTCTCAAAAATATTTGCACAATATTTTTTTTGCATGAAGAATTACTGAACCCTGAATGTTCAGGTTGGCAACATTGCAATTCCTCTTCGATAAGAGCAACCATTTTTGTTGAGCCTTACCTGAATTTAAGGTATGCTTACACTATTCTTTATGAGTAAAATGTATATAAAATTATTTAGAAATATTGTTTTATATGCAATAATATAACACCCTTTTGGACCCATATATTGCAGAACTTTGTCTTACAAGTTGTCATGTAATGTGTCCAAGAAACAATTATATAGGTTATTCTGGTATTAAAGACATACATAAATGATATTATTGGTTTGTTATGCATTTAAAAACAGACTATAAACATTACACATTTTTTTTTGTTCAGTCTTGTGCATTTTTGTCATAATATTTCTATAAGATCAACTATATTCTGTATAGATAAATACATTTATTATCTTGAAGGTGGACACTGTATATATTGTTTTCATTTAATTTAATTTTATTGTATTTTCAATTTTAATCAACATGTAATAAATGAAGTTATATTAAAAAAAATATTGTATATTATTTACTACATGCTAGATTTTCCAAGATTGTTATCAGAGAGAGAGAGTCTCTTTCCTTTTGATGTCCATTCTATCTAAACTAAACTTCCTAGAATGATATACATATCAATTAATATTTTGTAAAAGGGTTATTTTTCAGGGTTGAGGCTCAAGACCGCCCCCCTTTTTCTACCATAGATATCTTTAGGAAGACAATTGCTTAAGAATATGGGTGTCCTTTTTCTTCTTTCTAATGATTCATGAGTATTATACACTCTCTTAGCAATTATTTGATGTTGAATCATAACATTTAATTTAATGATACATGATAATAATATGGAATTAAAGAATATCAAATAACTTTCATAAGGATTTCTCCAAATTTCTTTCTTTCTTGTCATGAAAAAATAAGGTAACTGATAAAATAATTGGTAAACTGCATTAGCAACAATAGTAAGATTTCCCTCTCTCGGACTCTAATGAAGTATGTCATGGCTCTGAACAAGTCGAGGCTGGGGGGGTCTATGAAGAAATAAGTTACTCTGGTTGCTTCTGACATTACCCAAAAATCTGAATTTCTCAAAGAGAGGATAAAGAGGTGGAAAGATGCATTTACAGCATTTTAAAATCTTCATTGATGTTTAAAATCTGCACATCCCTTTATTAACATAAATGCCTTTTTTATATGTATATATACTCTCACCCATTGGGGTTCTTTTCTAGCTCGTTCAGGACAGTATGATCACAGTATTCAAAGACAAGATGCATCTTCCTCTTCCTCCTAAAGACTTCCAAGAGATTGACCAAGTTATTGTGTTTAAGTTGCTGGAAGAAGAGAGAAAAACTAATTTAATATTGCCAATCTACTGATTCTCAGTCACAAGACTGCTAAAAAATGCTCATAGATAACCCCAAAGTTTTCCAGATTCATGGGCAATCAATGCTTGTGAAATACATGGACATACATTACCAGGTAAAAAAAAAACATTTAGGAATAATTTATTAATCACTGTGAGTTTTTATATGATCATCTTTCAGTTACCCTTTGAAGCCTCTTCTGATTGTAGAGCCACAGAACAACACTTACACGCAATGACGTTCTTCTGCTTAGAATCTTTCAGACCATGACTATTGGCATTACCAACACCTTACCTTTAATAGACGGATTTCCCGCAGAGCTATCTTTTTAATAACAGGATCATCCTCCGACTCCACAAACTTCTTGATGGCAACCACTTGCCCATTCTCCTTATTACGACACTTAAACACCACGCCATAAGATCCTTCACCAATCTTGGCCAATTTCTCGTATTTCTCCATTCCTACAGAAATGCGGCAGGTAATATGTTCTACGCCATATACATAAAGCATCAATATACATGTACTCTTATTAAATAGCTTACTATATAAATCTATGTACACAACTATTAGAATTGAGTCACACTGTATCTTTAATTTACTAGCAGGTATTACAGTATTTGGATTCATATCAAAACCTCACAGATGTAATGTATGTAGAAGGCCACAGCTTAAAAAAAATGACAAATATTGCTCTACATCATCACATAGCAGGGATAGTGAAATAGAAAAAAAGTGTTTTTAAATTTTTAAAATGAATACATATTTCACTGTTTTATAAGACTTTAATCTCTCACTTAATCTTCAATCAGTGCCCTCTAATACTGTGTAAGGCTTTCTAGACTTGCAGTAGGGGTGGATCAATGGTGCAATTGGTGCAGTGCAGGGGGGGGGGGGGGTTCTCCCAACCCGGCCCAACTTGCCAAGACCCCCTTGGGACTCCCCTGGGAAATCACTGTGACTGCTTGACCTGTATAAAAAAGAGCATTTCTACTGAAGCTCCAACTGGTGGCAATGTGGAGCAGTTCAGCATGCTGGGGATGTGTATCGGGGAAGAAGGTAAGGTAGCAAGGGCTGCAAAGTATAGGGGGTGGGTACTGTGAGGGAGGAACAAAGGAGATAGATATGTGTGCTATGTTTTCAGAGGGGTTGGGTGAAGAACTGGTGCTATGTAGGGATAGATGCTAAGAGGGGTGGCTGCTGTGTAGGGGTGGTGTTTTTATATACGTGTGTATATATGTGTCTATATATGTGTACATATATATCAGTAGAGGATATTGCAGGAAAGTGAAGCACGCTCTGGAGTTTTGCTGCAGGCAGAGTGATTTGGTCCTGAGGGGGGGGGATTTTGGGATTGCGATGGCAGCCCAAAATCTTTTCGCACCAGGGCTCCACCACTGACTTGCAGGATCTGAAAAGACCACCAGCCAGCGACTTCATTTATAGATGAATCTACACAGAAGCTCCATCAAAGAGCACAATGAGGACATTTACTGTACCCCAGTTGGACACCACTTTTCACAAAATAACCACTCCATACAAAACCTGAAAATAAAAATACTCAGATATCATATTAAAAACACACAAGAAAGAATGGCCTTTGAAATAAAAATCATAACAAACTTTAATACAAAAAACACAGGTCTTAATGTTAACATGGAATTCCTCTCATATTATCTAGAATTGTTTTAATTTTACATCACAGATTTGTTTTGTGTTGTTTTTTAGTTTTCTCTGTTTTTTTTTCTTTTCCTTCTGGTTTATCTCTGAGCGATCCCTGTGTCTCCTTACAGTTTTATGGTACATCAAACTCTCAAGATGTACAAATATTTACAACCCTGTTTATTTACATTGACCTACACTAATACAGAACATTTTTTTTATTGTAATTTGTGTTTCAATGGGAATATATCAGAGATGCTTCGGACTTGAAAAAGAGAGGTACGCTCTCGAAAGCTAGGCATGAAAACTATGAATATGTTTGTATAATAAAAAAGGTATCACTATATACTGCAATACTCTGATTATTTATCTCTCTATCTATCTAACTAATATAGTTGCGAGGCTCGCAATGGGCGCCGAAGGGGGAGAGGGAGGGAGAGAGGAGAGGGAGGGAGAGGAGGGAAGGAAGGAGGGGGGAGGGAGAGAGAGGGAGAGTGAGGAGAGAGAGAGAGAGAGAAGGAGAGGGAGAGAGAGGAGAGAGGAAAGAGAGAGGAGAGAGAGAGGAAAGAGATAGGAGAGAGAGTAGAGGGAAGGAGGGGGGAGGGAGTTAAGAGAGAGAGGGAGGGTGAGAAGGAGAGAGAGAGAGGGACTGATGGATAGATGGAGAGAGAGAGAGAGAGAGACTACTATATATATATATAAATATATATATATATATATATATATATATATATATATATATTATAATCCAGTATCTCACAAAAGTGAGTACACCCCTCACATTTTTTTAAATATTTTATTTTATCTTTTCATGTGACAACACTGAAGAAATGACACTCGGCTACAATGTAAAGTAGTAAGTGTACAGCCTGTATAACAGTGTAAATTTGCTGTCCCCTTAAAATAACTCAACACACAGCCAGTAATGTCTAGTGGAAATGTCCAAATTGGGCCCAAAGTGTCAATATTTTTGCACTGGGGAGCTACAGTTCATTGAGGGAACCATGAATGCCAACATGTACTGTGACATACTGAAGCAGAGCATGATCCCCTCCCTTCTGTCGCCCATTCTCTGGGCAGTATTCCAACATGATAACGACCCCAAACAAAACTCCAAGACGACCACTGCCTTGCTAAAGAAGCTGAAAGTAATGGTGATGGACTGGCCAAGCATGCGTGATGTCATCATGGAGGAGTGGAAGAGGACTCCAGTGACAACCTGTGAAGCTCTGGTGAGCTCCATGCCCATGAGGGTTAAGGCAGTGCTGGAAAATAATGGTGGCCACACAAAATATTGACACTTTGGGCCCAGTTTTGACATTTCCACTTAGGGGTGTACTCACTTTTGTTGCCTTACTAACCTGGGTGGTTGAGCTGTATTGATTTCACTCTAAAGCCATATATAATTTGTAGGCATAATTCAAAGAGTACCTAGGCTTATTAGGCGGTTTCCCTTTAATGCATATATGTACTGTACTTACTTCTACTCTTTACCATCCAATGAGTGAAACAGAAAACAATTGTCTCAAGTTCATATAAGTTTTCTACAGTACTGAACACTAATTTTTCATACTGACATTTATTTTTTATTATGTTAAAAACATGATTTTAGATGCATGGGAGAAAAATTAGTATATATATATATATATATATATATATATATATATATAAATAAATTATTTTTATTTTTGTATTATTATTTTATTTATTGTTAACAACACACTCTTCTGAAAATAGGATAAAAAATGAGTGTCCATTTAAACCTCATCACTAATACAATGCACAATATACTATGATGGGCTCAAATCGTCAGACCAAATGCAAAATCCGCAAATAATTGAAAAAAGTAGATCATACGTAAATTACAGGGATGACGTATCTCATGGCATCATTACTGGGAATGACTAATCTGTATTTACCTGCATCAGATACACAGTCAATATTTACTGCAGATCAGCACAGACAACAAGCAGCACGACTGGACTATGAATAGTCAACAAATTAAGTAATTTATTTACATAAGGTACGGTATATACACACAATATAACCTATATTTACAATGTATTTTATATGTCTCATACTAAATAACTTCATATTGTTCAAATTACACAAGAATAAATAAGTAAACAAGTATATACATCACCCACAGGCTGGATTAATCCCAGGAAGGCTCCAAACAGTGTAACTCCTGTAATAATAATCCTATATCACTTGTTGCATTCCCAGGCCTTGTAGCCACTCCACCTGCAGTACAATGGGAGTCTATGGGTTGCCGGGGGCAACGCTGCACAGGCTGCAGAGAGTAGCACTAGGCCCGGCCGTCAGCCTTCCCTTTCAGCCGCTTTTTGTTTGCAAAGTCAGCCAAGGAGTTTCTATGGTGACCAAAGTCCATGTCCCAGG
The DNA here is from genome assembly GCA_027410445.1 of Discoglossus pictus. Lineage (NCBI taxonomy): Eukaryota > Metazoa > Chordata > Amphibia > Anura > Alytidae > Discoglossus > Discoglossus pictus. The sequence goes on along the minus strand of CM050172.1, from coordinate 40,848,375 downwards.
ATCACATTGCAGGCCTAGCAATGCTAACTATGTTGTTGCCTGGTACATGCAATGCAAGTCAAATCTATAAGCAGTTCATTCATAAGCTTCATAAGGTGTAAGGCGAAGTCTATTATTTACTTTTTTTACAAAATTCTTTAAGGTACACATGTCTTTATGAAATTGATGGGTACACATATAAATATGTTAATACAATTACATTCAATGAGCACTGGAATTTTACATGGCGAAGGAGATTTAGGAACAGAAAGTGTAAATAATAGCTAGGACATGGAGCACAATTCTTTTTTTCATGCTTATAAAAAGAGCATGCATTAAACATTACCAAATTTGCATTTTGCATGAAAAAATATTAATTATAACCTGTTTAATCTTTGTTAAAAATAACAAGAAATGCATGTCTGTAGATTTAATTGGCAGAGTAGAGTATGAATCTTATATATTATTGCTCATTGGCTCACAGGGGCATGCCCCAGGAACAGTAAAACTTTTAAATCAGTTTTTTTCTGAGTTGAGAGCATCAATTAAAAAAAGAAAAACATACAGCGATGCGTTATCAAATACCATCACACACTTTCAGATGCAAAAAAGTAAGACATGCTTGCAATGTCCCTTTAAGCATTTGGAAGCTTCAGTTGAGGAATATGATATATTTAATAAAGTAATGGATGTACAAAACAAAAAGGTCCAGAGGTTCTGATTCGGACTCAGGTCTTCCTTTGGACTACCCTGAGGCATCCACTCTATAATATGAGTAATGTTCCATAAGGCGCGTACACACTTACGTTGCTGTACGTGCAGCACGTGGCATGAGCCGCGGCTTTGGGAGGATGGGCGAGTGGGAAAGACACAGGGGAGGCAAAGAGACACAGTGGAGGGGGGCAGAGATACAGGGGGGAGACACATGGGACGGGGGGGGGGGGGAGATGCAGGGAAAAGAGACACAGGGGAGGGCGAGGGGGCCAAAGAGACACAAGGGAGGGCGAGGGGGCCAAAGAGACACAGGGGAGGGCGAGGGGGCCAAAGAGACACAGGGGAGTGAGAGCGGGCCAAAGAGACACAGGGGAGGGAGAGGGAGGGGAAAGAAACACAGGGGAGGAGACACACGGGAGGGCGAGGGGGGCAAAGAGACACAGGGGAGGGATGGGAAAGAAACACAGGGGAGGAGACACACGGGAGGGTGGAGAGAATGGGGGGGGGGATATATATTATGCCATCATTTATGACAGGCAATTAGTATAAATATTATTCAGTATATAATGAGTATAATTCTGTGTCAGCAATATATACAGTAGCATATAAGCATATGTTAGTGTATTCATAAACACTTAAACACACATTCATTAGACACAAATGTATTGTGGGTCAACATTCAAGTACTACATCATGCTTATACTCACATGAATTTTATAAGCATTCTCTTTTATATACTTATTTCTATAATGTACCCTTATGTACATGAAATGCACTTCAACTGTTTATATTTTTATGACCCAACTGGTGCTGTACGTACAAAAAGGTTTGTTAAAGGCAATACGTTTTTTATGTTTATGTAGTTAAGTGATTAACAATAAATTCAGCTTCTTTTCCCCAATCTTATTAGGACTCAAGAGGATGGAAGAGGATCTGCCCAGGAGGCATTTTTTTATGACCAGTTTAGGTTTGACTGCAGTAGTTCACTGCAGGGAAGGAGCAGATAAGGACTCCTTTCAGGACAGCTTCTTCGCTCTGGACACCCGTTTCAGAGTGGAAGAAAGATCTGATTAAAGTAACATTGGAAGTACGAGTCAAAAGCAGCATTACATTTTTTTTCTTAATATACTGATTTTATTGTATATCTAGTAAGTAAACACATTAAACCCATTGTACACTTCAGTGATAATTTAATGAAAGCTGGAGTTTTGCAAACCCGTTGGAGGTTAATTCATCTAAAGTTTTAATAAAATTGTGTTGGAATATATCAATTTACAGTGCATGAATCTTAGAGCTTAGTGCATGGCAGTCTTTATTTTTCTGTAATAGTACAGTGGGCCTCCTTCCATCAATAAAAGTAGTTGTCCTTTCCCCACAGAGAAATAAAAAAAACTAAAAAAAAACTCCCCTCTTTCAGGACCCTTCTGTGACCATGCATGAGTTAGTTACTATGGCCCCTATTCAATTGCAAGCCCGCAGGTCGTAAATCTGCAAGATTGAAGTTTGCTACAGAGTGATTCAATAGAACAAGCCCACAATTTAGGGTCCGAAAGCTGAAACCGTAAGCCATGCAATCGTAAGTAGCATTTCAGAGAGTGATCATGATCAATTAAGCAAACCCGTAACTACCGATATAGAAACAGCCAATAGTAAATGAGACCGTCATCATTACGCCATTCAAAAATGGAAGTTAAACATCAATCAGTTAGCATTTAGAGGTCCCATATGCGATCAGACTCACAATCCGGCAATGTACAAAATAATAAAAATTAATGGTGATTCTGTTCTAGTCCATGTGGGTGGCCTGATCTGTATTAACTCATTGATTCCCAAGATTTGTGAGACACGAAATGAAACATAAAAAAATAAAAATTTGATTGCAGATTTACAAGCGTGAGACTGCTGTGCAATTAACTCTAAAACACAGGGAAAATGATGAAAGACATTAAAGTGCAGTATTGATGTTTTATTTGTATTTATAGTGCTACGATCAGGTGTTAAACCCCCTTGCGAGTCCTGTCTGGTACCCGTAGGATTTTCCTCTACATTTGCCATTTCCGGGTGTGAGAACATTTGCAGGCTTCAGGAATTGTAGCAATTGAATAGCGATTGTAACATTTACAAGCTTGAAAGATCAAAGGCTTAGCTGGGTCGGAGTTACGATTTTAACAATCGCAGGGATTTTTAGCTTCCAACCTGCAAATTGTTTGCAGCTAGCGAAAAAAGACACCAATTGAATAGCAAATTAGTTTACGGGCTCTACTAACTTACAATTGCTCAATTGAATAGGGGCCTATGTCTACCAATGGCCAAGTGTTTGCAGGGGTCTATTAATCTATGTTACAGTAGGTCTGTATTTTGGTGAAAGTGCATTAGTGAACTTGTGTGTGAACGTGAGCTTTATTCATGAAACACACTATAACAAAAAATACAACACAAAAGTGTTAACCATAACCATTTTATTTATTCAATTAAACAAAAACAACAGTATTATCTTAACTAAAGATAGGTCTGAATGAGAACTTAACACATATTCTATTAATGCTATATACATGCTAAGGTACCAATGGGATATACTAATCGTAGCCCTGTTTAGTTGTTTTATTAGAACGTCTCAATAAAAAGGATTATTAAACCAACCAATGCAAATTCCTAGATTTTATATGTGCTTAATTTACATTTCGTAGCATCTATCTTTTGGTTTACCCAATATATTTTGCTGCAGCATTCACTCCTTCAAAAGTAAAAATGCATGGTTGTCTAGTTCATAAATTTAGTGCAAGAATTCAAAGCAAATGTTCCATTAAAATGTATTACGCCACATCACTTAGGTACATAAAGTATTTGTATAGATCTTGTGTAAAATAAATGTTGTGCTTCCTGCAGTGCTTTGCCATGGTATTAAAAGTTCCATATACTGGCCCAAAAATAAAAAAGCTGCAAGTGATGCTATTCCCACTATTTCCGCGAAACAAGTATTCACAGCAGTCTTTAGTGCCATTGTATATACTGTTTTACTTATAACTAACAAGATCTCCACTTTACCAGCACAGCGATTTTAAATGGACGTGGATTTTATCAATGCTGCTCTAAATCATAAAACCAAGTACTAAGAAAACTATGTGAAAAAAAACTTTCTGAATTTCTAAAATTGAATTTTTTATAAGAGTTTGTTTCCTTGACTTTGCAAGTTCTGAAAGGACCAACAGACACAAACTCCCTGCAAATTGTAAAATATTCTGTTTATGGATACAAACAAAAAATGGCGGAAAGAAAAAACATCTTGACCCCAGCAAAAAAATATCAGCGTTTTACTTTGGTTTCTTCAGACTTACAACCGCATGTAGTGGAAAGTTAATTTATGGTCCTTTCAACTAAGTGACTTGTACAACTGAACTACAATTAAGGTAAAAGGTAACACTGCACCATTTAAGAGCAATCATAAAACAGTAAATCCCTTCGACTTGATTTTAAGTGCTTTATATGATAGGGCAGAGGAGTATCCATGAGTCCCTTTAACTGCCCCTTACAGTCATGTTGGAATATGATGCATAACATATGCATGCAGCCTCTGTCTTCCATACCCCCAATAAGAGTTCATCAACCAATGGAGATGTTGTTCTCATTGCACAGTAAGAATTAAATGACCACTGTAATTATACGAAATATTAGTATAAATAATTTTTGCAATCACTGTAAGTAATTCAGTAAGAAAACCAACACACCTCTCCTGTTCTGTTGCTCTTCCTGTCTTTTTGTTGGAAGAGTGTGATAAAATTACTATTAACTACTACAAAGTGGCAAGTATACTTTAGTATAAATTAAAGCAGGGGTGGCCAAAAATCGGTGCTTGAGGGCCACACCCGGGCCTGGATTTGAAGATATCCTTTCTGTGAACAGGTGAGTCAATCAGGATAAATGAAGAAGCGATGGACTCACCCGTGCACAACACGGTTATCATCAAATCCAGGCATGTGTGTGGCCCTCCAGGACACCCCCTGAATTAAAGGATGCTGGTATTGGCCTTTAATATAAAGACAGGTCAATAACACAGTTCTGGATAAATAGTAGATTTTGTCTGCAGAGTAGGATTGAATTGGATCGCAAGCTTTCAAGGCTATAATAATGTGAAATGTTGAATTCCAAGCCTACTAATTAACAAGGCATAATTGCCCTAAAATGGTTTCCAGTAATGATAAAATCCAATAAACAAATAGAAACCAATATGGCCAGGAGTAGCAAAAATGAGAAAACACAATCTTACAAGTAACATTGTACTAACAAAAAAGTGTGTATTTAAATTTGTTATTTATTGGATTTTAAACTACATTATTTTATAGGGTGCTGGAGCATTACAGTGGCCCTTTAAACTTCCATGCAGATTGAAAATAATGCAGCCTGTCTCTGTTAAATCTAAATTGAAGATCTACATTTTTGGATGCACCGATGAAACAGAATTTCAGACTGTCTAGGGGTCCCCAAATTTCCATGTCCAGATGTCGATACTTTGTTAAAGCAGAATACTGTCGAGGGCACTTTCATTTCCTTTGCCCTATAATTGTTAAAAAGTGCTTGCATATTACATTTTATATGGCTACATCCTGTTAATACGCTTGACAAACCAGTGCTCTGAAATGAATTAATATTATTTAAGAGCCATATTCGTTCCTTATCAGCCCTTTTGATTACAGAAGTTAGAGAACAGATATTATATAGATAAGAGAGTTACAGATATCATTTGGATTTATGCCCATAATACTTGTCTGAGGTATATCTACATTTTAAAAAGATACATACACCATGCTATCTGCCTTTATTTCTGCAGAACAATTAAATAATTATATGGTTGTTATGGAAAAGAGTACAAGATTTACTTTAAAACTCAAAGTAGCAATGTATCTTTAAAGCACCACTGTGTGATGAAGAAAATATGTATGTCTGAAAAATATGAGCCTGGCTAAGAGCATATCTGGCAGGAAAATATCATAAAGCTAATTTTAATTATAAATAAATAAATCTTGTTGACTACTTGTACTAGTTGCAATACATGATACTATAGGGTGTTGAGATGGGCCTTTACATTTCTGCAGGACAAGTCAGTAACTGTTGCAGAGTGTCGGCTTCTAGGCGTGTGTGGAGAAAAGGAGTAGGTGTCAAACCCCAATATGAACCAATGATATATAAAAGATATCTCTCTCCACTGATAGCAAAAATTAGACACTAATCTCACACTCCAAGCTATCAGCAACTGCACTAATCAGACAAGATGCTAATTTTCTATGTATAAAGTGAGCCTTCAAAATTTAGAATTTTCTCTAAAACTATTTTATGCTCATGGCTTAAATAGTTGCTAATGTTGTTAGTTTGTTATATACTTTACAAACATGCAAGTTTTTTTTTTTTTCTCTAAAATGCAACAGTCCTTTAAAGGGGCACTGCCACGAGGATTTGCCTGTGCCGATAGCTGCAAGCGTTTTGATTTCAATAGTATGGCCCACCACATTTTCACATATTGCAGGCACTGTTGTGAATGTATGGGCAAGTATAGATCTTTATTTGTCCATGACAGCGTCCTAGAGATTATGTCTGAGATTCATCACCCTCACATAACAGGATAAAAGTACCAAGTGTACACTGCGGAGAGTGAGCCTTGTCACTAGAATACACTGCAGCTCTCAGCACAGGTAAAATCAAATATCAGCAAAAAGGAATGAATATATATGCATTCTACATCAACGCCACTTTATCCTGGTATAACCCATAATAATAACTTATTGATCTGAATTAAGTTCACAGAAAAGTCCAGGCCTTCTCGCATTCCAGCTTTAAAATGGTTAAGAACCAAATGAAAACATGTAAAATAGCCTAGTAAAAGCACACTGGCTGCTGCAGCTCAGGGATTGCAGTCTATGTAATGTGCATATTTTTAAATCCTTACATACAGTATATGAATGGGTTTTGGAATAAAGCAGAATTCTCCTATGTATATGCTTTGCACGCCATTTGCCATTCTTGGTATGTCGTCAGCAGTTTTACAGTTTAGATGCGACTAAGAAATATACTGCACCATTCCAGGAATGTAAAAGGGACAAGCTGGAGCTATAAAATATACACTAATAAACATCACTGTCAGTGTGGTTACCCGGCTGTGACCCTCCTTATAACATATTGGGAGCGAGATGCTGAAGGAGTTTTCCTGTACCAGGGTTTCTGGGTATCCAAAGCAATGTTTTTTTTTCTAAAGAAGAGCCAGTGTCCTCACATTAAGTACCAAGTGATAACAGCAGCTAGGGCAGTGGCACAGGCGGCGAGCATGGCCTGCACTTGGGGAAGTCTGGCTAGTGCCATTGCAGCATGGAAAGGGCATCCTGGTGTGGCACCTGTAGTAGAGAAACATAAAAATGTAAAATCTGCTGGATTTCTTTATTTTAAACTACAAGGCATTTCCCTTCTTATATATTGTAGAGTTTTTAAATTGATCTTTAGCAAAATGTGCCCATCAGAATTAGACTTTAGATTCAACATACATCACCATTTCTCTAGTGGTTTAAATAACTCTGCATTTGATTTACACCCCTGGAATGTCCACTCAGTTATATATATTTTGTCATCTGGAATTGCCCAAACATTACTGATATCACTAACTAATATGCAACAGTACTGAACACTGAATCACGAGGAACTCCACTAGTAACCAGACCTAAATCTGACTGTATTTCAATTCTCTGACACCTCTCCTTTAGCCCATGTCCTGTCCACTCATCTACCTATCTCATGACTAGCTAGCATTACAGAATATATAAGCACTCATACTTACTTTGCTTAGCAGCATAATATGGACATTTGCGGATATCACCCTTCCCATCATGCACTGGGAGGCTGCTGCCACTCTGTGGTTCCTCAGGAAGTGTTGCTCCTATTTTGTCCAACTCCTCAAACACCTGCACAATGGTAGACACATTAATATTGGTAAATTATATATATATCATACATATGCAATTAGTAATTTTCAGTTATTGTGATTGTATATTTGCCATTGTGGCCCTCACATCAGAAATAAGGTTCAGGCTCTGATGGTGACAATGAAATAAGGAAGTAGAAAAATGAACTGATAGGATTTGAACTCACAAATTTATTTTCTTATAATAAGAACAAAAATAATAATAATAATAATAATAATAATAATAATAATAATAATAATAATATATATATATATATATATATATATATACACATTTAATTTATGGTGAGCAAAAGAGTATGAAAAGCTCTCGACCGTACATAGTACAGAATAAAAATAGTGCATAGTGCAAGATCCAACCCTAAGCTATGCTTAAAGCTCTGTAATACAGCAAGCATATGCTTCAAAGGAGCCAAGTATAACATGGTATTTTGGATTTAAAGAGTAAGGTACATTGTATCTCATTTGCATGTCCCCAACGCAGTACCCCAGAAAGTAGAGTGACCATTTCTGGGTAACCTAAGCAGGAAATAAGTAGTCACAACTAACTAATAATAAAAGGATACACAATCCATAATATGATCATTAGTAATTATCGATCTAAGCAAATGGTGACTTTCTAACAGACACAAGAAACATTTGGAGTAATACCTGCATATTAAACTGGAAAGCTTGGTTAGCTTCCTGCACAATGCTTTCTTTGGTCTCCATGTCTAGGTCCAGTGCATTAAGACGGGCTCTGTACAACTGTTTGAACTGTTGGGCATTTGTGACATCGTCAAACACATAGAACTGGATGCCTTCTCCTGTGCTGGGCAGATGCAAAGCTCTCTGAGCCACCTTCTTTAGGATCTGCCCCCCGGACAAGTCTCCCATATATCTTGTGTATGCATGGGCCACAAGTAGTGCTGGTCTGTGATGGCCCAGATGGTGTATTTGTTCAACGTAGGCCTTGGTGGCCTCTGAGCATTCAATGACATTTTTCCAGTCATCACCATAAAAGTAACAGAGATCCTTTGCCAGTGCCTCCTTCCTATGAAGTTCCTGTGGGAAATACAGGGGAGAGATGGATGGGTCCTCCTGGTTCCGGTCTAGCTCCTCTTCCAGAGCAGAGTAGGTGAAGTAGAGGGCAGCTGTGGCCAACTAGAATTGGAGGAGATACAATGGACACCGTAAATACCTTAGATCAGAGTTTTTTCAACAGGACTTTCTAGGAACACAAGGCTGGCTCACTCAAAGATATTCTCATAACCTCCAGGTCATTTGAAAATATACTTGTTTTACTTTGAGAAACTTGTTAAGACTAAATACTCATGGCATATTATTTAAACACAAATCCGTCATTATCTTACACAAGACACAGCTAAAATTCTAATACACGCTCTCATTTTATCTCGACTACTGCAATTCACTCCTTGCTGGCCTACCCATCTCTCGTCTGTCTCCCCTCCAATCCATAATGAACGCCTCCGCTAGACTCACCTACAATACCAAACGCTCAGTGTCTGCAGCTCCTCTCTGTCAATCACTCCACTGGCTTCCCATAGCTTCCCGAATCACATTTAAAATCATGACCTTAACGCATAAAGCCCTCAACTACAGTGCACCCCCTTATATCTCTGCTCTTGTTTCAAAATACTCTCCCAACCGGCCCCTTCGTTTGCTAACGACCTTCTTCTTTCCTCCTCTCTCATCACCTCCTCTCACTCCCGTCTTCAAGACTTTTCACGTGCTGCCCCTACTATTTGGAACTCCTTGCCTCGCTCCATTAAATTATCTTCCTGCCTCAAAACCTTTAAAAAATTACTAAAAACATACCTATTTAAAAAATCATATCACCTTCAGCCTTTAGAATTACAACTGCACAACAGTACAACACAGAGACCCCTCCAATTGACTAAACAAATTGCATTCATGTTGCCATTTTGTATTTGTCTCCCTCTTGTATCACACCTAAACCCTTAGATTGTAAGTTTGCAAGTTTTCAATCGTGTGTCCGTGTCTTGGAAACAAGCACATTTACGTGCATTTGATTATAAGCTCAAAAACAGGGCCCTCCATTCTTTATAAGGTGTTAAGTCTGTTTTTTGCCATGTACTAAACCCCTGTACAGCGCTACAGAATATGTTGGCGCAATATAAATAAAGACAATAATAATAATTATTATTGCTGCCATACAACATGGGCCATTCATCTGGGAGCAGGAGAGACTTGCTTATTCACCCACCAAGCATAGAGTGATATGTCCCCCTCATGGATGATTATTGCCAATATTTGTTAAATTGATCTGAGGCTGTAACTGTTGTGAGTGTAAAGTCCTATGAAATGTGCAAGACTGAGCATGTGTATACCACATGAAGTTTTTAGCCTAATCAGCCTAGTAATTCCCCAGGTTTTGCACAAGCTCTGTCATTTTATGTGACTTTACAGAGAAAACAATACAGCCAGAGCCCTGATGAGAACTGAGATCTCTTCATTTTGTGTGTTTTTTATTGATTATTGACAGTCTGCTCTTGGGGGGGGATCAGAAATGGTGATTTATAATGTTTACACAACATTTTTTTTTTTTGTTATTCCATATTTGGAACCTCTACTATGTCAGTTAATCAAGTTGTTAACCCCTCTGCCTAAAATGTATCCAGACTGCAATGCAAATGGTAGAAACCCTTTTTTAGTAGTTCGCTTAGACCTTCATTGTAATGTCACCAGCTTTGGAGATGTTGAACAAAATATTGTTTCTCATATGTTAAAAAAAAAAAGTTTTTAGTGAGTAAACACCTTGCTTTTAGATAGATGCCCACTAACTAAAAACTTATTTAAAAAAAATATGTTATGTGCTTATTTAGAGCCCTATTCAATTGGCCATTAATAGCCCTATTGGGTGTTGAGGAGATGACAGCAGATATGCCAAGGAGGCTGTCCTGAAATGTTCTACTAGGCCAGTCTATGTTTTCCTCTAATAGCTACTTCAGGGACGGAGGCAGTTAAAAGACTCATATCAGGACAGCTTCCTGTGGACATCGGTTCCCATCCCTAGGACACTGGATAGTGGTGGAGAGGAGAAGGTATGCCTGAATCTGCAATGATACATTTCAAATGGAAACTTATATTGATTTAGTATTCCTCAAATGCTGATTATACTGCTAAGTCAGTTCTTTAATAAACAAATTAAACATGAATGTATAATATATATATATATATGGCATTTTAATTATTCTAAGGAACCATTATTTGACAGCCTTGTACTGAACAATTAGTTTCGGTTATTTCTGGTAAAAAGGATACAGATTCTGGAAATAAACATCTGGCTGAAATTTGGGATATGTTTAAGAGAAAATATACCTTTGGATGTGCAGAGCATTCTAGCTGGTGGAGTTTTAATCTTCAAAGGCTTGGTCATTTTATATTGTGAACAAAGCTCACCAAATGCTACCAAGTGCCAAATAAAACCACACTACCAGGAAAGAGTCTGAGGCGCGCGTCACTACGGTGTTATGTACACACACTTTTATATCAGCGAGGACTGTAAAATCTCTGGAACAACTGATTATGAGCCTTGTAGAAAAGGCTAAAGGGCCACTTTAATGCACCTGCAGTCTATAAGTAAGATAAACAACTTTGCAATTTAAATTCTGCCTATTGGGAAACCTAATAAAGAACCCCTATAGTTCCAGAACAAACTCATGTTATGAAACAAACTTTTATTTATATATATATATATATATATATATATATAAATCACACAAAAAAAGCTATGAAGTAAAGTGTCTGCTCAACATCCTGTCTCAGCTAATAAATTAAATAATGGTGGTTGGAAGCCTTGTTGATTGATTGTAATAAAGTTAGGTTTATTTGTTTACTTACTTGTGAATGGTAATCAGCAGTGTGAACTTACATTGCCTTTCCAAGTCTTTCTCCAGGATTTATTTTATTTAATACATCAGGAGAAAGGGAAACAAGAAATCTTCCACCCTGTGTCAGTTTAATGTTCATAAGAACTGAGGTTTAGAAAGTACTTGGTGCCTGATAATAACTAAGTGTTAGTAATGCCTAGTTCTTATACGTTGCCAAAGCCTTTATTCCTATGTACAGTTTTGGAACATGGTATGAGAAGTAATCCCAGTAGTACACATAATCTTTATTAAAAGCAAACATACATTTCCGACATGTAAATATCGGTTTGTATTACATGCCTGCAGGATTATTAATACTGACGTTTGTTTGCATAGTATCTTTACAAGACTGAGCAGATTGTGGTTTAATCCTAGGATATGATAAGATCAGCCGCAGGTTGGAGTGGGCAGCCGTTACGCTCACAAACTAACATCTGAGCTGCAAATATTCAGTTTCTACTGACTGATAAAAGCTGTATATGTAGAATAAAGGTCACAGGAAATGTGTGCCAAGACAGCATTACTGGCATCAAATTCAATTAACAAATACATATCACTCAAGTGATGTGTGTTTGTATTCTCTTAAAGAACTTGCTCCAATAATGAGTGAGTGATAATGATCTTAAAGGGATATGGAAGATTCTTTGTTTTTTTATTAACATAATCTACCTGTTTGTTTGCATATCTAGACATAATTTTATTGATTTATCAAGTGCTTAAGAAGCTATATTTTCACTCACTAAAACATTCCAAATAGTCCCTACAAAGGCTTGCCCTCAGCAGCTCATGCACAGTTTCTCTATCAGTACTAGCCAATGACAGACTGTGTATCAACAGCATGTTTTAAATGTTGCCGAGACAATCTGTGCTTGGTTAGTACATCTGTGCGCACGAGTTACAGGGAGAAGACCGTTGTTGGAAGGTTTCACCGAGTAAAAATAGGTGATTTTAAGCACTTGTTAATAAAATGATGTTTACACAAACTACCTAAGTGTTTGTTTGCATATGTTAATATTAAAAACAGGGAAGCTTTCATATGCCTTTAAAAAGTGCAATACACAAATAACAGAAAAAAAACACAAAAAAAACAATACATTTAACCTCTATGGGCAACTTAGGATACTCCTTTGAACCAACCTTAAACAGCTCCCTCTTTATGTGACCCTTCAGAAAATCCTTCACGAATTTGGTGTTTTCTGCCTTCTCATGTGACTCTTTAGTTCCTTCCTTTAGTAATTCGGACAGGTCTGTGGGCCTGTGTGGGTAAGGGATATTATATTTTAGCATTTATTACAGCTCTTTAAATGTGTATGTTGAAAAAGTTCCATTCAAATGGCCACTCCCTTATTCATGACGTTTATAGTTAATGTGATTAAAAAAGTAGATTTCCCCCCCACCAGCTTTAGGCTGGAACTCCACTCACCTTTTTTAGGCTATGGCACAACCTGAGGCCGATTCCCTGAAGTTGCCTATTTGCTGTACAGTTTTACTGGCACAGCCTGAGGAAATGTGCTAAACTTATTGCTACAGTCTATAATAGGAAGCACTGCAGCCTGAAGATCAGGAAAAAAACAGCAGTTTTCAGTGTAAGTTCTCATAAAATGTCATTTTTAAAATAAAAAAAATCACAAATTGAAAAGTTGTTTACATTGATCTTTGCTACTTAAAAGTTCTGAAAGATTGACCTTTACAAAGGACTTTTAAGAGTGTGTTTTGCTAAGATTTATTTTACACGTTGCAAATAAGATGCTTATTTCAGAAAATCCACATTTCTATTGCAAACATCATAAACTGTGGCACACAACCAGACAAGATTTTACTGTCAAGCAAAAGTCTGCAATCACTACAGGTATGATGATTTGTCATTGGATTATGTCAGGAATGTTGTTGTATTGGGTTTAATGACTTGTAATGTACAACAGAAAGCCTTGGAGCTTTATACATTGCCAAGAAACACCATCTCTGTTCGTAAACAATCACTGTAACGCCCTAACAATAGGCGCTAGATCTTTTAATTATGTATTGATAATTATCAATAAGTAAATGGCCTTGGATATTTCCAGGTACATAACACCAACTAAATGCCATCTGATTCCCGGTTTCATTTCTACCAAGCGGGTTTGTCAAAGTTTCCTACATTTTGAGATTTTACATATGCTTCTATATATAATCTATAACCCGGCACCTACAAATATTTGGCTCCTAATTTTCAGATTAGGGTAGGAGATCTGAATGGGGGACCCGGGAGGGGGATAGGAGATCAGAATGAGGGCTCTGGGGGGGGAGGCCGGATAGGAGATTAAAATGGGAGACCCGGGGGGGGGGCGAGGGGGGGGGGGGGGTTTAGGAGATCAGAATGGGGGACCTGGGGGGGGGTTAGGAGATCAGAATGGGGGACCTGGGGGGGGGGGGTTAGGAGATCAGAATGGGGGACCTGGGGGAGATCTTTTCTCCTACCCCCCCAGGTCCCCCATTCTGATCTCTTACTCTCCCACCCCCAGGTCTGTATAACACTCTTTATGCTTGTATATCATTCTTGATATGTATGGTGGTAACTGTACTAATCCACCTGAAGAGGACAGAGCCTGTGACAGACCAGTGGGAGGGATGTATAGCAGTTCTCTGGCTGGTGCGGATGTAAAAAGCAAGGTCCATTTGGTCCAGTCGATATTCAAAAAAAAAAAATCCCATTCTAATATTTAAAGAGGCGTGACCACCTTGTAGTGACCATACTATATTATGTACCTCGGCTCTTACTCTTTCTTTCCCCATGTTCCACCAGTAGGTTTTCACTTTCTTAACTCAATAATTAGTGATGAATATATTTTGCTCTCACATTCGGTGTATTGTTCAGATGACTGTGTGACTCTTCAAAAACCCTAATGATGTATTAATCATTTAAAATAAAATGGAGAGAGTTAAAAAAAAGAAACCTCTCTAAACAAATCTGCTTTACCTTGTGGGAAGTCTGCCTCTAACAAACAAGGATATCGGATATCAAACAGCTGGGTGCACACAGAGGACATTAAATCCCTCCCAAGTCTCTCCTCACTGTTTACCAATCGACTTTTTATCTTAACTCAAAACATACATGTAAGTAAGACACGAACAAAGGTTGTGCAACAGTTATTGCTTGTATTTGCAATGTATGTATATTATTATTTTATACTATATATACAAAACAATGTATAGTCCAAGTTTGTTAGATTAAGTCTGTATTGTTTACAATACTTTATACAGGTGAATTTTGGATAAAAGAAAACAAACAAACAAACAAATATCCAGAAGCTATGAATAATGTTGACATTCTCCAAATAAGGTAGACACAGCTTTGAAAAATCTAAGAGGCCACAGTTCCTAAAATTATATTTTTTTTATTTATTTTTTATTTATATTCATCAGGGGTTGACAAATTTATATAAGACTTATATATATAGTTTACCACAACAATTATTTAATATATGGTGGGCAAAAGAGCGATAGAAGCCCTCCGGCGTACAGTAAATAAATAGTACATTTGTATTCATATTTGAATGTCTAAAACAAGTTAAAAAACCTGGAAGAATTCTGAGAAAAACAGTTATTACACTGCATTCTGGGAAGCTGAGCAGGGACATGCAAATGTGCCTACAAATATATCACACACCATTTCCTAGACACTAAAGTTTTTTTTTTCACTTTTCAATATTCTGTCTGGCTCCTAAGTTCGGCATACGTTTGCCTGACATTACTTGATTTAGAATATAAATGGTGAAGTACATGGATAAATAATAAAATAATGTAACAAACCAAAAACCTGGCTCTGGAATAAACAATAGATTTATGAATATACTAAAAAATATGTATAAAAGCAAATTAAATATATACATATATTTTAACTTACAACAACTATAAGCCTGGCTGGATACCCGGCACTTACCTACAGATGTTCTCACCACCATCCTCCTCTACTAGTGGCGCAGCGCTATACAGACCATTTTCTCTCTTCTCATCTCCCTCTGACCCGTAAGTATTGTGTGCAGACATGATTCCTATTATCCAAAAGATAAGATGACAAGTTGAGACAAAAGACTGCACTAACAGTTCAAATTAGAAGCAAAAATAGATATTAAGTTTAAAAACTGGCCTCCTCTACTGGTACTGTAGTCGCTGTCACTTCCACAATCAGCACAACACTGTGTCCCCTCTCACACAGATCAGTCACACGTCCCTTGTCTGTGCTGCAGATCACGTAACTAGATGAGCCTAGAGAGCAGGTGACCAGCGGCTCATGTAAAGCAGCCGTGTGCACCTGCAGTAAACACAGCCACATGAGGTTAGCAGAGGGCTGGGCCTCTCACGGCTGGGCCTCTCACGGCTGGGCCTCTCACGGCTGGGCCTCTCACGGCTGGGCTTTTAGGAATTAGAGATTTGTGTCCAGGGCAAAAGTACAGGCTCAGCTAAATATATGCAACTGTATAATAAAGTGCCCCCTAATGTATTCCAGGACAGTGCTTTCTGTATGTCTAATGTGGCGCAACACACAAAACTGCCCATCTAGTCTGCCCATTCTATCTAGCTAAACCTTGGATTGATTTTGTTTCAGGGTGGTCTTATGCTTATCCCTGGCATGCTTACCTTCTTAAGTGTATTTGATCCTAATAAGGTTGTGCTACTAATCCACTACCATTTCTACAGAGCATTACTTAAGCAATTTTAGCCTAAATCTTGGACCTTACAATGCTCCTTCCCGAGACTTCCCTCCTGTATGCTATAATTCCTTGTACATGTTTGAATATTTCTATAATGTGACCCTTCTCTCTTCTGTCCTATAAGGTATACTCCTGACTGCAAATTAATCTATATAATGTGGGGTGACCTCCTGAGTGTACATTATCAGGATAGATTCAAGCAGTGCTCGCTTTCTGTATAATGTTGGGTGCCCTCCTGATTGTACATTATCAGGATAGATTCAAGCAGTGCTCGCTTTCTGTATAATGTTGGGTGCCCTCCTGAGTGTACATTATCAGGATAGATTCAAGCAGTGCTCGCTTTCTGTATAATGTTGGGTGCCCTCCTGATTGTACATTATCAGGATAGATTCAAGCAGTGCTCGCTTTCTGTATAATGTTGGGTGCCCTCCTGATTGTACATTATCAGGAGAGGTTCAAGCAGTGCTCGCTTTCTGTATAATGTTGGGTGACCTCCTGAGTGTACATTATCAGGAGAGGTTCAAGCAGTGCTCGCTTTCTGTATAATGTTGGGTGCCCTCCTGATTGTACATTATCAGGATAGATTCAAGCAGTGCTCGCTTTCTGTATAATGTTGGGTGCCCTCCTGATTGTACATTATCAGGAGAGGTTCAAGCAGTGCTCGCTTTCTGTATAATGTTGGGTGCCCTCCTGATTGTACATTATCAGGAGAGGTTCAAGCAGTGCTCGCTTTCTGTATAATGTTGAGTGCCCTCCTGACTGTACATTATCAGGATAGATTCAAGCAGTGCTCGCTTTCTGTATAATGTTGGGTGACCTCCTGACTGTACATTATCAGGATAGATTCAAGCAGTGCTCACTTTCTGTATAATGTTGAGTGACCTCCTGACTGTACATTATCAGGAGAGGTTCAAGCAGTGCCTGCTTTCTGTATAATGTTGAGTGATATATTATCAGGGTAGGTTCAGACAATTCTCTGTTACTCGCTATAGAGTGACCTCCTGACTACACATTATAAGGACAGGCTCAGCCAGTTCTCTTTTTCTCACTATAAAGGGATATACTGACTACACATTAGAAGGACAGGCTCAGACAGTTCTCTCTCTCACTACAAAGGGACCTCCTGACTACACATTAGAAGGACAGGCTCAGACAGTTTTCTCTTTCTATCAGATAATGAGTGACTGCACATTAGCAGGAGTGGCTCAGAAAGTGACTACATATTATCAGCCCTTCTGGATGGCTACCATGTCGTGGTGAAGGGGCTTGTGAACTTCAATGAAGCTGTGAGCTATAACATGTAGGTCAGACAAATCACACTCCACTGGAGAAGGAACAGGCAACACACTACAGTATATTTGCTAAGATAACCTTACAGATAAGCATAACCAGAGTCATGACAATAGATGTGTCTGGCGTCAATTGGGCCTCAGAGAGTCATACACGACTGAATGACTAAACAACAACATATTATCAGGGCAACTTTATACAGTGCTCTCTTTCTATCTAATATACAGAAAACTAACTGCACACTATCAGTTCAGGCTCAGGCTTTCATCTCATCAGGGTTAGAGAGAGATCTCATCAGTGTCAGGTTATATTAGTTAATAACAACCTACAGAACTGTATTATAATGATGCAATTATAATTAACAGGGGTGTACAAAAATATATAACCAGGAAGACTTTATAAGAGCCTAGAAGGAAGCCCTAAATAAAGATCAATATAGCTACAGCCTGATTATTAATACTGGATATTATTATCAATAATATTGTAACTGGATACTAATATTAATGTCACACTGCGTATAACACAAGTCACACTATTACACACCGCACAATAACACATCCTTTAATACACTACAATAAATCAGTTTACCCCAGACCTCCATCATTCGCCCAATATAAATAGCATAATCTCTACCTCAAACTGCAGGTAAACAAATCCTCAACGGAAACGGAAATGCAAAGTCACAACGCAGCTTAAATCCTTCCAGTACATAACTGTTCTCTCCTACGGTTACGGAAATGACGTGACCACTCAGGCTGGCAGGTTCATTGCGTGCCAAAACTCACTTTGGACACAAACCGGAAGTTCTCGTTTCCATAGAAACGTATAGTGCACATGGGATTGCTATTAGAAAGCCATGATTTTATATAGATTAATTATACTAATGTGTCAAAACTCTAATAAATACAACAAAGCAGAGCTTTTTAGTCAGGTTATTTTCCCATCTTGTACAATAAGATTTAGGGACCTGCTCACTGTTATCAATATTGTTACATTAAAGTGTTCAAAACAAACAAACTAATGTGTTTAATGCTACACTTATTGAAGTAATTCAACTATTCTGCCTTTGGAGTCAAGCTTTAACGAATCACTAATATAGTCGTCCTACTTCAATTTTGTGCAAAAGATTGCACTTGCAAAGATTGCGTGTTGCGCGTAGCCTAAGGCGCTCATAGCGAGAATCGCAAGGGAGAGGGAAGGAGAGAGAAGGAGGGCTCATCACCCTGTGAGCCACTGAAACAGGCGGGAACTCGGAGCACTTAGGCGATGAGCGCCTTCGACGCTCATCACCCTGCGAGCCTCGCAAATCGAGGCAAGCAGTCGTGGCATTGAAACACGCGGGACTTAGCCGTTAAGAAATGTGGGACTTACTTAGCTTGCAAGCAGTTGAGGAACACAGGACTTAGAAAAAAAATTCCGACCTCAGAATCTCAGGGCAAAAAAAACGACCTCGCAAAAATACGACTTTAAACGGCCGAACTTCGGAAATCGAAAAACACGAAAAAACAAGACACAAAAAAGTAAGCTAAGGGTGTTTGGTGTATATTATGTGGCTGATGTAGCGTCGTTCATTTTCTATGTCGTGCGAGTTTTTCTGAATATCGGTAGCTGTTTCGTGGTGCGTGTTTAGGGACCTTTAGCCTCGTTTTTGTTTTGTTCGGTGGCCATTTTCTCTCTTGCTTATGTGATTTTCGGTTCTGTAAACTCCGAAATTGGTGGTTAAATGGAGGTGTAACTTCACTTGCAGAGGTCCTCGGTGCCCCCCCTTGCTGTGAGTAACCTTTTTATGTGTTTGTTGTTTGTATTTATTGTGTTTGTAATGTTTTTGGGGTTGCGCGGGTTGCGTCCTTGTTTTTATATCTCGTAGGTGATTTTCGGCAAATACGTAGGTGCTTGTTGGTGTTTTGCGTCTTTAGACTGCTGTAGCCTCGTTTTGGGTTTTTTAGGCGGCCATTTTTTCTCTCGCTTAGAGAATTTTGTAGTGTCTAAACTCTTTTAATTTGACTTAAATTGAGTTGTAACTTCAGTTTTCAAGGTCCTGGATGCTCCCTCTTCCTGTAAGTAAGCTTTTTATGTATTTGTTGTGTGTGTTTGTTGTATTTTTAATGTTTTCATGTGCGCGTGTTGCGGCCAATTTTTTGCAAGGTCGTAATGGGTCGTAACGTGTCTCGTATTTTGTTTGCGTTACGACGTAAATTTTGTGAGGGTCGCAGTTGCTGGGAAGGAGACCCTTCGGCACGAGGGCCACAGGCTCGCTACTCAAGCCCGCAAGCGTGAGCAACAGCTCGTATGCTCACAACTACATATATGATTATTTGTAACACGCCAACATATTCTGCAGCACTAATCCATGATGTACAATGGCACTTTGGTGAAGATTGCATGTATGAGAGGGGCTTTTTGCATTTCTGCTGCTTCCTTCTCAGCATCGCCAGGTAATTTTCAAATTCTAAACTCTCCAATAATATAAAAAAATTCCTCCCCTCAACTCTCTCCACAGATCAGCAAATGATGTACATATCCTCAGGCTCCAAGCTGATGAAGTCAGACAAGATGTCATTTTCTATAACACAAACAGTACTTTCTGTAAAAAAGGATTTATTTTCATCTCTTACACAGCTGCTTATGCCGGTTGTTTGTTACCAATTTCACAAACATGCTTTTTTTTCTTTAGAAGTACAGTGCTGATTTAGGAGCCCTTTATTTATTTACATATGCATACAGAACCTATATGGTGCTCTGCACAGTTATTAAGGCTGTACATCATAGTTACTTGTCGTGACTGACTTTTGTGGCTAGGTGGGAACCCCCTGAGCTCACCCAAAATGGTATTTCAGGGCCAAAACCTTTTATGGACTCTTTTCTTGGTAACTACTGGACCAGGGACTTTACCAGGACTGTTACAGCATGTGGCCTTAACAGACTGGAATATCAGAACTTCCTGGACAGTGAGAGCTTATGGACATATAACTATTTGCCATGATTTCTTGGTGGAAGTGCTGTTACTGTTATTACTGTACTGCTACAATATTGTGGATTAACTGTTCCCATACATAAAGGAGCCTTATGCAGAGACCGTACACTTGTATTCAGTGTGTTTTATGTCAACTATACCACTGGCATAATTTACAGGTTGCTCTGATAATGCATTGCCCTATAACTAGCTGGAGTAAGCTAGCAGCAGTTGTAAGTAATACAATATACTTCAACACTTTTATAAAGTAACTGACATAGAGACATTTGCTTGTTATTTCCATATTATTAGGACTCAATTTTGGATTTACTGTTTCTTTGGTGGGCAGAACTAGCCCCCACAGGAATATATACTTCTTTGGTTGCCTAATAAATATGCTGTGCTTTTAGCAATAAAATAATGGGTAAATACGCATTCGAAGACCAGTATTTCATTCTGGTCTCCAAATGGAAAAGCTGTTTAATTTTTAAGATCCAGAGGCTCTGCTGGTCTTAATTAAAGGGACTAGAATCCAGATAGCATTAGTTGGGCAGATCCTGGGACTCCTGGCTCCTTGATATCCATGGCAGGTGGAGGGGAATTGGCATGCTGAGAAAGCATAAAACCTCACCATACAGGGGTTGTTCCTGTAAGCAAAAGCAGGAGGGTTAGGGTGTACATTGTCCGATTATCCCTGGGTCGTGACAGCTTGGTGGCAGATAGTGGGATCTCGGTGCGGGAATCAACTGCCAGGATGGCAAATGTAAACTTATCCAGGTTATCCAATCAAGTTTTTTTCAGCGTTTGTGTAGATGCAGATAACTGCAGGCGATTTGCCCAGTACTACCAGACCAGCTATTTGGGTTCCTGCAGAGCAGAGGTGATCCAGGAGAAAAACAAACAGATCACAATGATCTTCCCATGTCTGGTGCCCCCCATTAAACACACACATATATATATATGTTGGCCGGCATTTATATTATGTGCACACATTATATACCGTATTGGTCCGAATATAAGCCGCACCCGCATATAAGCCGCACCTGTAAAATTCAAGGGGAAAAAACAGAAAAAAGATAGTACTCACATATAAGCTGCACCCTTAAAATTGGAGGGAAAAAGACAAAAGTCAAGTAGATTTAGGGAATAAAATAGTGATTTTATTTTAACATATACTGTACCATATACGGTATGAAGTATTTGGAAAACATTATACTGTAACTCTTTAGGCAGGTTGTCAATATTACGGTAACATCAACAGAAAGTTCAGGTAACATGAAACATAAGGTAACAAGGAAACTTTTTACTATTCACAGTCATCCCTGGTGTCACTACTGACTTCGTCACCAGTATTCGCTTCATCACTGTCACTGTTTTCTTCATTCTCCTCCCTTAGCAAGTTGTCCTCGCTACCATCCAATGCATTGGACATGCAGCGTTTTTTTAACCCCCTGATGATGGAGTTAGATGAAATACTTGATCATGAATTTATAATCCATTGGCATAGGAGTGTCACTGACGGCTTCTTAATCTTGCCAGATGGTGTAAGAGCATGATCCCCTTCCCGAAGCCAATCTGAATACTGCTTGCGAAGGTTTTCTTTGAACGGCTTGTTCACAATGACATCAAGCACTTGTAGCTTTGAAGTCATGCCACCAGGTATAACAGCAAGGTCTGTCTTCTGTGCAGCAACTTTAGTCTTCACTTCAGGAGTGAGATGACCCTTAAAAGCATCCAAGACTAGCATGGCTCTCTTAGTGAGCAGTGCTCCAGGTCTGCAATTCCAAACTACAGACAACCAGTCAACCATCAGTTCAGTTGTCATCCAGCCTTTTTCCTGGCAACGAATCACTAGGCCATCAGGAATGCTTTCTTTGGGCAAAGTTTTTTGCTTCAGAATAACATAGGGGGGTAACTTTCCTCCGTCAGCAGTGACAGCTAGCATCACCGTTATTCTGAGTTTCTCATTACCAGTTGTTCTTAAAATGACACTTTTTGCCCCTTTCTGGTCTACTGTTGTATTGATTGGCATGTCAAAAAATACAGGGGTCTCGTCAGCATTGCCCATCTGGTCTAATAGGTATGAGTGACGCTGCCGCAATTGGAGGACATACCGCTGGTAACTAGTCAGTTTCTCCTCAAAATCTGCCAGCAGTTTCTGTGCCAATTAAGTGCTTTGTCGAAGAGCGAGACCCTTTCTCCGCATAAAACGAAGGCACCAACCAATGCTTGCACGAAATTTCCTCTTATTTATTTTTAAGGTCTTTGCAAGTTCTAAGGCTTTCAGCTGGATTACTTCACGTGAAATTGGCATCCCATCTTTTCTCATATCTTGAATGTAGGAATAAACCCCAGCTTCAAGTTCTGGATATTTGCCATGTTTTGGTCCCCTGAAAGATTTTCTGGTGGAAACTGAATTTTTCAATTTCTCCTCTGAGGCAACTCAACGACGCACATTAGATTCATCCAATACATATTTTTTTCCAGCCTCTCTGTTGCTTGTTGTCTTTGCATAATTAACAACTGCAATTTTGAAACTTGCATCATAACTACGCCTCACTCCTAGGCTTGTTGATGCTTTTCTCTCCAAGTGATCAGCCATTGCAAGAAACAGGCTTTCTAACATGTACTGTAACTTCATTTGCAGGTTACAGGCCTTACAGGATGCTAGAATCACTAAAACCGGAAATTGCTATTCAATTGATACAATTTAGTCACATGCGGGCAAATCAGCAGTGATTTTACGATCCCGAATATAAGCCGCACACTCGTAACTCAAATCTCGCAAATCGGCTGTCATTTTTTCACGGTCACCCTTAACCCTTAACCCTTAAAAATCTGAAAAAAGGTGCGGCTTATAATCGGACCAATACGGTATATATATATATATATATATATATATATATATATATATATATATACAGTATATATATATATATATATATATATACACACACATACACATTAAACTCCCCGTTATACGGCACACAAAGAAGAAGAAGAATCTAAACCACCCTTAAATAACCCAAAACCCATCGAAATGCCTTTAAAAAGACATAAGCACCTAAACTGGGCCCAAAAAAATATTTAGAAAAAAGTTAGTATTTTTTTTTTGGCAGTCTCGATCTGCCTGATAGTGCCGGTTATGCCGGTTTAGCGGGAGTTTCTGTAGAATGGGGAATTGATGCCGGTTGCTTGAGAGTGCCAGTTGGTTATGTGCCAGATAACCAGGATTTTACTGTGTATATATATATATATATATATATATATATATATACATACATACATACATGCCTGCCTGCCAACATGGAACATCCTAGAGCTAGCCCCTGCAAAAGTACCCCCTATGAATTGTCATGGTAGTATCTACTATGAAATGTATTCACCTTTATCCTTGATATTGCAGTTACATGCAGTCACTGTATGCCATGTGCTCCTTTATTAAACATGAAGATGTAGATGGGCTCTGCCATTTCCTTGATCACACAGCAGAAGGAGCTGCACGTACATATTTATTCTACAAAGTAGTGTATTTTCCACTGTACAAAGAGACTGCGGACGACAAGGTATGAACAAATACACGTGCTGTGTGTACAATGCACATCTGCAGCCACAGTGATCTCTGCAGGACTAGCAGTCACTAGTTATGTCAGTGCTTAGTAACAGAGCCGAGACGGGGAGAGCTAAGGGCAGGGTAACAACTGTGAGCAAGGGGCCACGAGGAGGCATCTAGGCGGTTTCAGAAATGTCAGATCTTCTGCAAAGCTTCATTTACATTCATCGCTCTTTCATCTCCCATCTTTTGATATAATGCACCAGAAAAGTAGATAGAAGAACAAATCTACACTTTAAGACACAATACAACAGAAAAGCTTACACTCAAATAGTACTTATTACAAGTCCAGCATATATAAAGCACACTTTAAAGCAAGCACATTTTGAAGTGCCGTCTTAATAAGAGACTTAGGCCTCGATTCAATTGAGCAATTGTTGTTTACTGGAGCCTGTAATGTAGCCCATAAACTAATTTGCTATTCAATTGGTGTCATTTTTGTGAGCCGCAAACGATCTACAGGTTACAGGTTGAAAATCCCTGCGGTTTTCAAGATCTTAACTTACAAAACATCTAAGCCTTTGATCTTTCACATCTGCAAGAGTTACAATCGCTAAAATCGCTATTTAATTGCTACAGTTCCTCAAGCCCAGAAAATATTTTTACACCCCTAAATGTCAAATGTAGAAAAAAATCCTACGGGTACCAAATAGGACTCAGAAGGGGGTTTAACCCCTGTTCGTAGCACTGTAAATGCAAATAAAAACGTAATACTTCACTGTAAATGACGGGGAAATCGATGAAGGGCATTATAATTAATTGCACAACAGTCTCAAGCTCGTAAATCTTGAGTCATTTCGGTGTTGTATCAATCTCAGGAAACAATGAGTTAATACATATCAGGCCAGCCACATGGATTAGAACATTTCCTTCATCCATTTTTATGATTTTGTACATTCCAGGATTGCGAGTCTGATCGCATATCGACCCCTAAACGCTATATGATTGATGTTTAACCTTCATGTTTTACTGACGTAACGATGACTTATTTACTATTGGCTGTTTCTAAATGGGTAGTTACAGCCTTGCTTAATTGATTATGTTCACGCTCTGAAATGCTACATACGATTGCATGGTTTACGGTTTCAGCTTTCGGCCCATAAGTTACAGGCTTGTTCTATTGAATCGGTCTGTAATTATAGCAAATATTCATGCCCGCAGACATACTGCCTGTACAACACAATCTGCGGGCTTGCAACTGAATGAGGCCCTTATAATATGTATCCATGTTTGGCTATTTAACTTTTTCTATTCATTCCCTCAATACAAGATCACTGACTGTTCTACTTCCTTATGTCCTTATCCTAAAGTAAACTTTGCATAAAAAATGATGTGCATTGTGCATCTTCCGGTACAGCTTGGCATTGTCCTTAAAATAAATAACACATACACTCCGTGACAGTGCACTGAAGATGGGGCAGGAGTAGGCCGCAAAGGACAAGATGGATGCCTACAATGTCTCAGAGAAAATACTGATGCCTAGTTCTAAAATGAATCTGGATCTTACTATGTATATAATATACCTATCCCCTTTTGGGTTGCTACCTTGTCATGGTGAAGGGGCCTGTGTGCTTCAATTAAATTGTGATCTATACGATGTTGGATATCCCAAGATGGTCACGTCATAGCAGAGAGGTTAGACAAATCGTGGTCCACTGGAGAAGGAACTGGTAACCCACTTCAGGATCTTTACCAAGAAAACCATATGGATAAGCACAACCAGAAACACAGTCATATGTGCCTGGTGTGCTGCATCCATATAGTCACAGAGAGTCGGACACGACTGAACAAATACAACAATATACTTATGTATTTATTTACTTCTATGTACTTTGTTTTATTAACAAACAATTTAAAACGCTCTGTTTTTACTACCTAAAATCATGCAAATAGTCCTTGTATGGGTCTGCCAAACAACTGCATTTGCAGATACAGACTCTGTAGGACTGGAGATGTAGTGTAGTACCCTAGCCTATCGGGGACCATTTGTCAGCAGTATGTTACAGTATGTTTTCTTCTAAATGGTCCCTGATAGGCTAGGACACTACATTGAACTCCAGTCCTACATATTCTGTGTCTGCATATGCTGCAGAAGGCAGATCCATAAAGGGACTATTTGTATGATTCTAGGCAACAAAAGCAGAGCTTTTAATCGCTTCTTAATAAACAAACAACATAGAAGTAAATAAACACATACATATATACAGTGACAGAGCTAGAGAATGTAGGGGGTTGTAAAAATGTTTTGCGCTGGGGCCCACCTGAACCAAATCACTCAGTGCTCCTTCCCCAGACCCCTTCTGATAACTGCTCTCCTCCCGAAGACCCCTTCCCATAATGGCAAACCTTCCCAAGATCCTTACCCATTGCTGCTTCGTCCCCAAGACCCTTTCAATACCTGCTCCCCTAGCCTTACCTCCACTGCCTGCAGCTCAGCTCCAGGATGCGCGCACTCCGTTTTTCTCTAACACCCTCTATAGATATATATATATATATATATATATATATATATATATATAGATATATATATATATATATACACATACATCTATACATCACCCCCACACAGCACCCACCCCTCTTAACATCCATCCCTACAGAGCACCCAGTCTTTGTCAACAGCCATCCCGTCTCTGCTTCCATCCCCGCACAGCACCCAACCCCTCTCAGCACCCACCTCACATAGCACCCATCCCTATCTCCTATCTTCTTTCCTCACAGGACCCATCCCCACTGTACTTTGTTGCCACTTTGCAGCCCTTCCTCTCTTACCTTATTCCCTGATACATATCCCCAGCATGCTGAACTGCTCTATACTGCCACCTCTTGAAGCTTCAGTAGAAATGCTCTCATTTAAAAAGGCACCTACCAATTTCAGGATGGGGGGGGAGGCAGCCAAGAGGCAAGGGGGAAGGGCAGGTTGGGCCAGGGTGCGTGGCCCAGGGACTCCCTTCACTACAGACAAAAATTAAATGCAAATTTCATACCCAGTAAAATCCAGAAATCTTCCATATCCCTAAATAGTGTCTTAGTTATAGTATGCACTTATGCAGCAGATGACTTGATAATGGCCAAAAAGTTTTTTAAGAACTTGACTTCATAGTATTCCAAATATTTTACAATTTATAAACACAGCCTTTATTTTTTAACTATTAAATTCATTTTTGTAATGATTACAATTTTTTTTCTTTGTTCCTGAAATAATTAGATACCTGGATGTGGATTATGTGGATGTGGTTATGTGGATTCAGAAAGGATCTTTTATTAAGTTCTGTTGGAAACTACTCTCTGAATAGCACACTTCATAATATAATTCTAGGAACCGTAAGTCTCCATATGATAACCCTCTCCCTAAAGCTACAGGTAGACTTTCAGTCTAAGACTCCCCCCACAACAGACTTAGCTAAATATCTGATTTCCTCTAAAAGTCTTGGCTCTATCCCTCTTTGTCTGCGCATTTCTTCTGCAGCTCTGACAGCTGCAGTGACAGGTGCCATCCAGAGGGCGCTGTCAGTTTTCGGGTGCCGTCAAGTCCCATGGAAGGCAAATAACTATTCTCCCCTCCGATGTGGGGCAACTGGAACGGCGCTGAGTCGACAGCGAGGCCATCAATATGTTCGGCGCGCAGTAAATGCTATTTTCAGCAGTATCCGAAAATCGGCAGCACCATCTGTTGGCTGGCGGCGGAACTGCAGCTGTCAGATTTTGCGATCGTGAAGTGGGAAAGGACCAAAGTCTTTTATGTTCCTGTATGGCATAGCTGCCAGTGTTGTTAGTTTGTTACATAGTTCACAAGCATAAAAAGTTTTCCCAAACTACAGTGGACTTTTAATAATATATTCTTAAAATATACTCTTTTAAAGAACTACACATACAATAAAATAATACAGCAGCTAATATATTACCTTATATATACCCTTATGGTGTAGTGGGATCTACCATTTTATTTTCTGCTGTTCTTATTCCTGAGGAGACTTTGAATACACTGGAAGTTTCTATCTGCGATACATTGAAAAGTTGTTTTTTCTGCTCATTACTACTTAAAAGTCTGTTGTCATTTTTGATGATCATTTGACTCTTCCTGTGATTGTTCCATAGTGGTACATTCTCTGTTTAACGACATGTTTAGAAATGTACAGCCTTATTAAATTGTGATTCAGGAAATTTAAAAGGGCTCTATGTAAGCACACAGCATATTTTTTTTACAGAAGTTTTTAGTGAACTTCTATCCAAAAGCAAGGTCTTCACGAACTAAAAACTTCTGTAAAAAAAATATACTATGTGCTTAAATAGAGCCCTTTTAAATTTGCCGAATCGCAATTTAATAAGGGTGTTAGAACTTAAATGTTTAAAGTGACCCTTTCCCTCTTCCCTTACGCAAAACATTGACAGCTACAGTGCCGCCGCCAACCGCTTGATGGCGCTGCCAATTTTCGGAATACTGCTGCACATTGCATCTAAGGCGCGCCGACAGAAGAGGCCTTGAGCTTTTAGAGGACCGAGTGTCCGTGCCTAACATAGAGATGGCCTCGCTGGGATCTATCCCTCTTCACCATCGGATTTCTTCAGCAGCACTGACAGCTGCAGTTACAGGAGCCGGCATGTTTGATGTAAGGCAAAGAACTATTCTCCCCTCCGACGTGGTGCAACTCGACAACAGTGAGTCGTCAGCGAGGCCATCGCTACGTTCGGCACGCCTCTCATAGCTCAAGGCCTCTTGTGTCGGCGTGCCTTTTATGAAAATCGGCAGCGCCATCTGTCGATAGGCGGCGGGATTGCAGCGAGTAGATTTTGCAAAGGTGAAGAGGGAAAGCACCCTCGCTGTCGAGTTGCGCGACGTTGGAGGGGGGAATAATTATAGGCCTTCCCTGAAACCTGACGGCACCATTTAGCAGATACTTGTGGCACTGCAATGTCCGTGCTGGTGATTTCATGTGCAAACACAACGGGATAGATCCAAGCATTTTCTTACATTAAACAAAACACTGACGTTTGCAATAGCTGAAAACCTTTCTTATGCACCACAAACACAAATTCTAAACTCTTTTTAATTAAAATAGTTACTAGTAATTATTGAACATCACATGAGGCTTTAGGGATCTTTCCTGTTGGGTGGCTGGGAGCATTGTCCGTAGCAGCACGGAGAGGGACCGCTAGATGGCGCTGTCTAACATTTTACACAATTTCTTGCTGTAACGCTATGAAATTGAGTTACATTTTAGATGAAATTCAGTCAAATGTGCAGTAAAGGCTTGGTAGCACCATCTAGTGGAAGCTCGACACCACTGCTAGCAGCCACCCAACAGGAAAGGTCCGGCTTTAGGTCTATTGGTTTCAGTGCAAGTCAATTAAAATCAGAAAGCCGGGAAGAACACAGAAACGGATCAGAAGCCTTCTCAGACACTTGATTCTCTGTTGAGGGAGTCAGTCCATGGCCAGGAA
Source organism: Discoglossus pictus (assembly GCA_027410445.1). Taxonomy (NCBI): domain Eukaryota; kingdom Metazoa; phylum Chordata; class Amphibia; order Anura; family Alytidae; genus Discoglossus; species Discoglossus pictus. The sequence goes on along the minus strand of CM050172.1, from coordinate 40,818,839 downwards.
GCTGTTACAATGAACAGCTAACGGGCTTTTGGCGCCAAAGCTGCAGTGGTGCAGGGAGCTCAGCGTTACCTGCCAGACTTGGACGGATCACTTCTAGACAGCCTCAAACAGAGTGTTGGAGATGGGGCCACACTAGCTACTTTGACTGGGGGCAAAGGAGTTCGTGTGTACAGAGACTCCCTTCTAGGATGTTCTTTTCTTAGATGACATCACAGTAAGAGAAGGGGGAAAGCACCTGTGAAACGAACACAGTGCGCCAGAACTGGTTAGGACAATTTATTATGTGATCTATACTGCTGTGCAGAAGGAACTATCCGGTAGGAACACACTGTCTCCATATATGAATGTTAATATAGTTGTGAGCATGTGGGTTGTTGCTAACGCTGCAAACGCGCGTAGCGCACCTGCGGCCCTCGCGAAGCAAGGGTCGCAGTTGTTGGCATGGCGCTCCTTGCCAGCAACTGCGGACCTCGCAAAATTAACGGCGTACGGCACAAAAATACGAAAAGCGTTACGACCCGTTACGACCTCGCAAAAACCGCCCGAAACCCACGCACATGAAAACATGAAAGACACAATAAATACACACAACAAATACATAAAAAGCAAGGGGGAAGGGGGGGGGCACCCAGGACCACGAAAACTGAAGTTACACCTCAATTTAACTCAAAATAAAAAAGTTTACACGCCCGAAAATCCGCTAAGCGAGAGAAAAAATGGACGCCGAAAAAAAACGAAAACGAGGCAACAGGACTCTAAAGACGCAAAACACCAACAAACACCTATGGATTTGCCGAAAAAGAAGTACGAGATCCAAAAACAAGTACGCAACCCGCACGACCCGAAAAACATTACAAACACAATAAATACACACAACAAACACATAAAAAGCCTACCCACAGCAAGGGGGGCACCCAGGACCTCTGCAAATGAAGTTACACCTCGATTTAAGTCCAAATTTCTGAGTTTAGACACCCGAAAATCACCTAAGTGAGAGAAAAAATGTCCGTCGAACAAAACAAAAACGAGGACCCTAAACACCCAAAACACCACCAAACACCTACGGATTTTCAGAAAAAGTCGGACGACATCCGAAAACAAGGACGCAAAATCAGCCACAGCCGCATACCACACATTAGGCGCCATTTTAGAACACTAACTTACACAATCCGGAAGTACACAGCTACCCTAACGGATTTGCCTCGCACACGTACACTATTTACACTACACACTGCACACATTGCTGACACTTACACAGCAACTCCACAGCACTGATGCTGCAGCAACATGAAAACAGATTGCCAGCTCTTCAACACAATGCTACATATATTACTTCACAATAGGTAAAGTATATTAATTTCTTATTTTATTAATTATTCATTGCCATACCAAAAAAAAAAAAACAACGCTGCTCATTGCACACAAACAACCAAAGCCTCGCAATGAGCGCCAAAGTCTCGCAATCAGCGCCCAAGGATCTTAAAACAACAACAAAATTAATTTTGCACACAAACAACATTACCTGCCTTACAATCTTATTGCCGTCATTTTTTGATGGGCAAGTCGCTAGTGAATGTTATAATAGTAAAAGAGGCTATGCTCTGAAGGAAGAAGGAGAGAAAAAGAAAGGGGAAGGGAGAGAGGGAAAAGGAAAAAAAATCCTTTAGCTAAACCCAAACAAGGCTACCCCTCCCTAACCCCCCTGTTGCTAGCTGCATCCTATATAAACTGAGCTTATAAAGCCATATAAAGATTAATTAAGCAATTGTAACTTAAGCTGCTGTGCAGAAGGAACTATCCTGTGGTAGCACACTGCCTGCATATATGAATGCTATATTAATAAAAAGGCTATGCTTTGAAGGAAGAAGGAAAAAAAAAAAAAAAAGAAAGGGGAAGGGAGAGAAGGGGAAAAGGAAATAAACCATCTAGCCACCCCCATACAAGGCCACCCCTCCCTATCCCCTTTGTTGCTAGCTGTATGCTATATAAACTTTATAAAGCCATATAAAGATTAATTAAGCATTTGTGAATTACGTAGCTGTGCAGAAGGAACTATATGGTGGGAACATACTGCCTGCATATATCAACAGCATACTAGGGGAAAAAAGAGAGAAGAAGGAGTAGGTGGATAGGAGAGAAGAGAGAGGGTGAAAAGGAAATAAATCATCTAGCTAACCCTACATAAGGCTATGCCCCCCCCCCCCCCCCCCCATTGATGGTTGCATGCTACACAAACTGGGCTTATTAAGCCATATAAAGATCAACTAAGCATTCTCAAAAGAGTGTATGCTCTGAAGTGAAGAGATTCAAAAGTAGGAAACCACTCTATCAAGACATTGGACCAAATAGAACACAGCAATTGATAGCCCTAAAAGATTTAAGAAGGAAATATACAAAGTGCAAAAATAGCTGAAGATAAAGGAAATTAACTAAGAACTTCACAGAGTAATATAAATATAACATAATTATGGAACATTTGAAGACAACCCAAAACCTTGAGACATAAGCAGCATTATCTGAGAAGATTACATAAAATTGGACGGTTATTAGAATATTAAAGTCACACTGAAAAATCAAGGAGTTGGGTTGTAAACAAGAGACTTTTTTATTAATCACTTGGTGCTAATTGTGTAAAAGTCTTTTTGTTGTGGATAACTAGATTTTATAGATTCAATGTTTTAATGATAGGTAAATCAGCAATATATAATTATATTCTATTCCATACAAGGATTTAAGGGTTGAAATACTAATTGATGAAATAGTTAATTACCAACAAAAAAAAACCTCTCCTATAAAGATTGATTTAATTTATCATATAAGGATTAAAGGTAATAAATAGAAATACCAATATCTCTTCAAAATGAAAAGGTAAAATCATAACACTAAAACAAAAGCTAGAGAAAATAAATGCTCAATGGCAAAAACTCCAGGTATGTTCCTCTCCCCGGGAAACAAAAAAAAAAGGATCTAGATAAAACTCAAGTAGAGGAAGAATCTATAGCTAAATTAGATCATTCTGGAAATCAGATAAGCATGGAAGAGGTTATAGAAAGTGAAGAAAGCCAATTCTTTGATAAACTGGAGGAAGAAAGACTCACAAATGCAACACTGAGAAATATACTAGCAGAATTTCAAGAGTCATTATTTTTATATCTAGCTGCAGAAATAGCTAAGAACTCAAGTGCAATAGTAGAACTAGTGGGTAAAATAGGTAGCCTAGAAATTAAATATGATCAAATTCAAACAAAACATTGTATAATTGGTATAGAAACTTCTGACTTAAAAGCAGAAGTTTTAGACCTAAAAGCAAAAATCAATAAAATGGAAGACTATTCCTGTAGGAATAATATTAGGATAAGAGGTATATCAGAAAATATTACTTACGGTACTTATGTATATCTGGTATGTTAATGAACGACCATCCATTGGAACAGATGGCAGATATAGTTCATAGAATTACATTACCTAAAAGTTTAGACAGAGATCTCCCTAGAGATGTAATTGTCAAATTCCACTCATCCATTCATAGGGAAGTGATTCTCAGAAAAGCATTTGAGTCCAAAAAAAATTATCCACCTTATGAAAATCTCATAATTTTGTCTGATTTATCAAGAGAAACTTTGATTAAAAGAAGAGAATTTTCTGAGGTCACCAAACAATTAAGAGAAACAAATATTAGATATAAATGGGGTTTTCCCACCAAGTTAATTATAAACCATGATCTAAAGAGGATAGTGGTTAACTCCCCCACAGAGGTTAAAAAACTGTTGGATGAGTGGAACTTGAAATAGGGGGACTCTGACTAGTTGGTTTTGGATGTCTTCCCTTTCAGAAGCTTTGATTTCAGGGGAAATTGATCTATGAAAAGAATGTGGGGTTCTAGTATTGTTTTGTTTATATATATATATATATATATATATATATATATATATATATATATTTTTTTTTTTTTTTTTTTGTTTGTTTGTTTCTCTTTTGTTTTCTCGCCTCTCTCTCTATTTGCTTTTTAGAAAGGACACTACATAAGGCTATAATCACCCACACTAAACTTAAAATTATATATATATATATAAAGGAATTGATCAAGAGTAGGATGAATTCAAAAAGTAACTAAGTAGTAGCTAAATAGAATATAGAATTTATATAACACAATAGCTAATCACATAACACTTAGTGAGTGGAATCGGAGAAGAATTTAATAAATACTATAAAACAATAAAAGGGTAAAGTTATCACGATTAAGTGTTCAAAAAGGTTAAAAGGAAAGAAAAAAGAAAAAGGGGAATTAAAAATATGGGAAAGGTAAAATAATAAATAGTAAAGTAAACATAGAATATGGATAATTAATTAATCACAAATATTAGAAGGGAATCATCTAAGAAACCTATTTCACTATACTAGAACATTTCACAAAAAAAATGTAAATAGTAAGAGCAAAAGCCTTAAATGAGAAGTATAATGAGGGAGAGAAGAGAGAAGGGGAAGAGGAGAATGAGGGTGGGGGAAACAAAGGAAAGTGATGATTTGTTTCTTTTTTTTTTTTTACTTCCCCATTGATATCAATTTATTCAGAAAAGAAAATTAGACCATGTATGGTATTGCGGGGCAGGCTGGAGAACACTTATTAACTAGCACCACTGACAGGAGCCTAGGACCGACTGAACTTAGGAAAATGTCCTCTTTTCCTTCTCCTCCCTAGTTCTCCCATTGTATCCTATAATTTTATGGGAGGGAGACTATGGGGGAGAGGGAAAAGTTCCCTCTTAAAGGGCATCAAATTTAATATTTTTTTAGATGTCAGTATGATAAGCTTAACTATTTTTAAAACATCCATTTGTAAGGATGTCAATTTATGTAATATTTTCTTTATGTCTTTGTCTTTATTTTATTTTTTTTCTTTATTTGTTTTTTTTTCTTTTTTATATCTATGTATACGGTATATGTTTTTCTGTTATATATTCAGCCCGATTGTGCGTGTGTCTGGTGGGGGGGGGGGGGGGGGGCGGAGATTTAGATGGGAGGTTAGAGGACTGGCTCTCTTAAATGACTTTGAGAGTGCTAAGCCAAAATGTCCAAGGACTAAACACCCAGGGAAAGAGAATGATATTCTTTAATGCATTCTATAAAAAAATGCGGATATAGTATGCTTCCAAGAAACTCACTGGCAGGAGGGTAAAGGGATGGAGTATAATAATACAAAATTTGACTTGGTTAGTATCTCAAAATATGTTAAAAAAAACAAGAGGTACAGTAATCTTCCTTAATAAAAAACTAAACTGGAAGGAAGACATTTCGATATCTGATCCAGAAGGTCGTTTCTCTCTCTGGACAGGAGTAATTAATAATAACAAGTTTACTATCTTAAATATTTTTGCCCCAAATAGAGGTCAGAGTTATTTTTGGGGTAAAAAACTCAACTTATTAAAGAAATATTTTTCGGGTCAAGTGATAATATGCTGAGATTTTAATGATGTTCTCAATCCTAGTTTAGATCGTAAGGTGAATAGGGTATATAAATATAAACAAAAAATTACACAAAAAACAAACAACTTCAATAAGATTCTATATAGATTTGGTTTATTTGACTCATGGAGGTGTCTTAACCCCACAGAAAAAAATTATACCTTTTACTCCGCTAGACATGCATCATATTCAAGAATAGATTACATATTTGTTAATGAATTAGCACTTAAAAAACGTATTAAGGTTGAGATTGATCCAATAAATTATTCTGATCACAGTCTAATATCTATATCTAAAATGCAGGCCAAAATGAAAAAAGAAAATGGAACCCCATTAAGGGATTTAAATATTAAATTAATTAAAGCTGATAGAGAAAACAAAAAAAACCCTGGTACATCAAACATGAAATAGTTCAAGAATATTCAAAAGCAGATTCGGACCATAGAGCAATTGAAAATAATTTTAGATGGGCGTTCCAGAAACTTCTATATCATTTGGGTAATAAAGCAACTAAATTCATGGCAAGTAAATATAGAATTAATACCACGCATAAGAGAATTGACCAAATCCGATATAAAGGAGAAATTACTTCTAATCCAAATAAAATAGCATAAGTATTTGCGGCATATTATTCCGAATTATACAATTTGGCTGAGAGAGAAGATAACAAACCAAAAGAAATTGAATTTAAAAATTTCTTGGAAAAAATACACTTGCCAAGAATCTCCCTGGAAAAATTGGAAGCTTTGAATGAACCTATATCTGAAAAAGAAACTATAGAGGTAATTTCTAAATTAAAGTTCGCTTCAGCACCAGGTCCGGATGGTTATACTAATTCCTATTATAAGATATATCAAAAAGAAATTGTAGCCGACTTAACTAGTTAATTTAATGAAATCAAAAAGACAGGTACTACTCCAAAAGAAATGCTTTAGACATACTGTACATCATAACTATCCCTAAAAAAGAGAAAGAATGTATAGAGTGTAAAGATTTTCGTCCAATCTCCCTTATTAATACTGATATCAAAATATATGCCAAAATTCTTGCAAACAGATTGAATATGGTAATACAGACTTTGGTAGATAAAGATCAAAATGGCTTTATAGTAAATAGACAAGGGACTGACAATGTTAGAAGATTAGTTAATCTTGTTTCTTATGAAACAATAAATAAGAGATCAACGTTTTTTTCTATCCCTGGATGCAGAAAAGGCCTTCAACAGAGTAGGATGGGACTATATGAACTGTGTCCTAGCTAAGTTTGATCTAGGCGATTTTGGTTCTAAGGCTATCAAGGCTCTTTACGGAGTCCCGACCACCTCTGTCGTGGGCCTTGGGTATAAGTCGAAGGCATTTAACATCTCTAATGGGACTAGACAGGGATGTCCCCCATCTCCCCTTATCTTTGCTCTCATAATGGAACCACTGGCAACTTCCATTAGAGAAAACAAAGGCATCCAAGGTATAAGAGTGGGTGACACGGAACATAAAATAACAATGTTTGCAGATTATGTCGTCCTTTCTCTCGAAGATCCGGTTAGATCTATTGTAAATCTCCAACAAAGTATAACAGAATTTAGCGAGATCTCATACTACAAATTAAATATAACTAAATCAGAAGCATTTATGATAAATCAAAAACCAGAAGAAGGTAAATATTTAAAAACCCATTTCTCATACACATGGCAAAAAAATATAAAACATATGGGCATAGAAATATACTCAGAGTTCAAACTAATGTTAGAACTAAATTTTAAGCTGACTTTGTTAAAGCTGAAAGCCTCCATAGAAAGATGGAGAAATCTATATGACTCATGGTCAGGAAGAATTATAGCAGTAAAAATGTTTTTAGTGCCCAAAATAACACATTAAATGAGAAGTATACCCTACCATTTTTCAACAGATCACATTTTTTTTAAAAAAAAGATTCTGTATAAGTTTATTCACAAATGTAAAAAAATGAGAATCAAAATCAATAAATTTAATTAATACATTTCAAAAAGGGGGTATGGCTTACCCTTCTATCCAGAATTTTCAAGATGCAATATCTTAAGCTCACATAATTCGATGGACTGACCAAAAAGAATCCAGGCACTGGTTCCAAATTTGGAATGAACTGATGGTCAAAAAAGAGCTACAAAGTATAATTTTACAAAAAAAATAAAAAGTATCGACCTCCATTAAATTAGAATCTATGGGAGAAACACTAAGAAATAACTTTAAATATTGGGATAAATTGAATTTAAAATATACCTTAATTCCTTTTTCAAGTCCAATAACCTCACTGGATAATATGGCTCGTGAGTTGGATATTCCTCTACTGACAATTTTAGTTAAAAATGGGGCGGTATACCTAAGAGATCTCTTTCAAAATGGTTCTTTAAGGTCCTTTAAAGATTTAGTGAATAAATATAAATTACATAACTCAATGTGTCTTGGATATTCCCGAATGTGTGAACAGTTGAAGTCCCAGGGGCTTAATATAGAAAACAGAAGAAATCTGACCGACTGTGACAAATTAATACTAGAAAAAGACAAATCTCACTTAATGGCTAAGTGTCATAATGACATAAAAAAAGCAGAACCCTATTTAAACATCTAGTCAAAAAATGTGGGAAAAAGAGGTGAGAAAAGAATGGCCTATAGAGACGTGGGTTTCCGCTTTCTGCATTACAGATAAATTCTTGCAAAATGCATCCCACAAAGAAACTTACTTTAAAATCATAAATAGGTGGTACTATGTACCGATTACAGTTTTTCAGATCAATAAAAACAATGAAACCAAATTCTGTTGGCGTAATTGTGGACAAAAAGGAAGACATATCCACATGTGATGGAAATGTTCAATACTACAAAACTGGTGGACAGAATGCTTTTCTCAAATAAAATTAACTTTTGGGATGGATCTTCCCTTTAAGATGGAAATACCTATATTTCATATTTTTCCAAAGGAAGTCACGTTGGAATCTAAAGCTCTTTTAATTCACATTTTTATGGCAGCAAAAAATTCTATTGCTTCAAACTGGAAACAAAAAAACGTTCCCAATTGGTCTGAAATTTTGATAAAAATTAAGAAAAACAAGATTATTAGAAAGAAACATAGAGGAATTCGGGATTTACCGTCTACCGTTAAAAAAGTGGATATTATGGGATAAGAAGTAGGTCTGATGGGGGTCATTCTCTTTCTGGAGTGTGTAATTATAGATAATTATCCCCTCTGCCCAACTCTATCTTCCTTCAACACTCTCCTGGCCTGAAATTTTGTGTTATTTGTTCCTTCCTATTCTTTTTTTTTTCTTGTTTCTTTTTTTTTTTTTTCTCTCTTTTTCTTGGACTGGACTTGATTATTACTATTAGAGCCTAGTATAAAGGTTTAATAGGAGTAAAATACTCAAATGCAACGTTCAATTAGGATCAATGAATGATGTTGGTTTATAAAAGGACTTTCGACTTGGTTGATAAAGAAATGGTCTTTATCAGCTATTAGTAGAGAAAACTAAAGATAACCTTATCATCCAGTGTAAATATGAATTTGTGGTTAGTTGATATTTAATATTTATTGGAACCGTTTTGTATAATCAAGGGTTACAGGCGAATTTTGAATGTACTTAAATATTGTTGATTTTTGTATTGTCTGAAAACTTTCAATAAAAAAAAAAAAAAAAAAAAAAAATTAAATCAGAAAGCCGATCATGCTCCCTGGGTATCAGCATACCCAGTCTATTGTTTTGCTTTTAAATGTTTTTGCATGTAAAAAATAAAACAGTCTCTATTTTTAAATGCTTTATATGCAATTCTGCTTCTTTAAAATCTATAATTTTGGTTTCTGTTGATCAATTTTCTGATGTGGGAGGAGTCTTTAAATAAACCGGAGACTTGTATTTGCAGAATTGGAATATGGCATCTGCAACTGCCAGTGCTGATAGCAGTAATGGAAAGTTTAATAAAAATCCTTCTGTAAAGAAAGAAAATATTTCATTGACGAGTTAAAATGTAAGCACTGTTTTGATTTATTTAATTTTATGCTTTCTAAAACATATTACCCATTTCAAGCTTAGATACTTAAATATGTGTCCACAGTTTGTCTTTAAATATAAACTATATAGGTTATTGTAGTTGAATATTTTCAATATATTCTGATAACTGGCAAAATGGTTTATAAAGAAAAATGGCCGCAGCTGAATGATTTTATGCATTCAGGGTCATCTCAAATTTTAGAAAGAGATAAACAGAAAAGGTGGTTCTGGCTACAGAATAATTGCATATATTATATATTGTTTACAGAAGTTTTTAGTTAGTGAAGGCCTTGCTTTTGAATAGAAATTTACTCATTAAAAACTTCTGTAAAAAAAAAAATGCTATGTGCTTATATAGAGCCCTATTCAATTGTCCAAATCACAATTGAATGAGGCCCATAGTGTTTACACATCTCACTGTGCCTCAAATTACTCAGCCGTGACAGCCCCCTCCCAAATTGAATACTCTTTGCCTTTGAGATATCCCATTATACCCCTCATGTACATCTAAGTCACCATCCCTTTAAATCAAGAAAAATCTGAGGAGTAGGAAAATAGAAAAACTTATTTCTTAAAATGAATGGGCTGAAGAACAATTATATTAATAATCAAAGCAATATTTCTTATTTTTTATTATCCAAATGTCTTATTTATGAACTGAAAGTAATGAAAACTATGGTTTCTTGGATATTTAGCCTTTTTAAAAAAAAAAACATTTTTAAATTTAAAGGGACATTGAAAACAGGAAAAACTGTCTCTAAATCGTACAAGCTGTTTGACTCTACAATAAATAATTTCTGAGATATTCAGCGTTGATTGTGTGGCTCCTTGATGCAAATGTGTAGCTTACTATACTGATTTGCAGCTCAGAGTGCTTGATAAGGGTGAGGGAAGGTATCTAACTTCACGATAATCTTAGGACAGGGGTGGGCAGATTCGGTCCTGGAGGGATTTAATGATATCCCTGATGTGTACAGGTGAGACTATTGCTTATTCAGTCATCCTGACTGACTTACCTGTGCTCAGAAATGAAATCCTCAAATGCAGGCCTGGACTTAGGACCAAACCTGCCCATCCTGCATTAGGGGGGCATGGTTTCATGCTCTTTCAGAATAATTAAAAAAATAGATTTTGAGGGGTCACACAACATTTTGACAATTATGAAGATTAGGTCCTCAAAAGTGCATGTTGTTTATATATAGGACTTCAGTGGTTCTTGAATGGGCGGGTGGGGGCGATCAGTGAAGGCAATGAAACACGCATGACTTAGCCACAAAAAACTTAGTAAACGCTGGATTCCCTTAGCCTGCATGCAGTTGACAAACGCGGGACTTAGAAAAAAATAAATACGAGACGCAGGGCTTTGAAAAAAAATGAAATAGCAAAAATACGAGGTTAATGGCCGAACCGCGAAAACCAAAAAAACAATAAAAACACAATAAATACACCAAAAAATATGACAAAAACATCACACACAGCATAGGGGAACAGACAGGACGTCCTGGAGTGTGCTAGAACGAAATTTAAGTAGATTTGGACGAGTTTAGGCACTCGAAAATCGCCTAAGGAAGAAAAAAAATGGCAGCCAAAAAAAAATGAAAACGAGGCTACATGACACTGGATTGTGCAAGACGCTGCCAACCGCGTAGCACTTTCACACACGAATGGACGAGGTACAGAATACACTATTACACAGTAAAATTATATACGAGATACGAAAATTTCTGATGACCGACAAAGGTGCTCAGAGGAGCAAAAGTACACAACAGTTGAGGCTTGCAATGAGCGCCGAAAGCGCTCAGCGCAAGGCTCACAATGATCGCCGAAGGTCCTCACAGTACAAAAAGGTTTACATTGTGTGTCAAACAGCATTCCCATGGCTTCAAATTTTATTGACCCCTCATTTTTGAGGGGCAAGTTTCTAGTAATATTATAAAAGTTTGATAACACACAATTTATTATCTTTATTTATATCGCGCCAACATATTCCGTAGCGCTGTGTGGAGTTGTAGCATTGAGCAGGCTGTAGAACAGTATCCGGATCTATCCCTCTGTGCCTGCGCATGGGTTCGGCAGCACTGATGGCTACAGTTCCACCAACAATCCGATGGATAGCACCGCCAAGTTCCAGGGAAGGCCAAGAACTATACTCCCCTCCGAAGTGGTGCAACTCGACATCGCTGAATCGACAGCGAGGCCATCTCTATGTTCAGTACAGAACTAATAGAAGATGCCGGGTATAGCACTCAGCCTTCGAGGGCCTCAGACGCGCCTCTCATAGCTCAATGACTCATCTGTCGGCACGCCTTATATGCGATGTGCAGCAGTATCTGAAAATCGTCAGCGACATCTATCAGTTGGTGGCGGAACAGCAGCCGTCACATTTTGCGTAGCAAAAGAGGGAAAGGACCCAGTATCCTGCTATGTGCCTGTATAGGTTTATTGGCGTCTACGTTTTGCCAATACCAAACACATCATGGGTATTTTTAGCACATCATATACAGTATATCAAGGATAAGCACTTGGATATTGTGTATACAGGTGTGTATACAGATCTATATACTGCAGGCAGTGGGAGGCTTGTATGCTGGCATTGCTATGATTTTATGCCTTATCTGATCGTGTTTAAGCGAATTAGCTTCCAAATCCCATGTACATCACCTCACACACACACACTATACTGTGTGAGTGGCCATGGGGAGTGTTGATCTTCCTGCATGAACCCCTCAGGCTGGGTAACAAGAAATAGGTCACCTTTGTAAAGTAATCATACACCTTTCTAACATGCAAACATAATAGGATAGTTGTTAACAATTCATTTTATTTTTCTTGCGTTGGAGATTGCATTTTGCAATCAAAAGTAATACGTATGGGAATATAGTTAAGTGACCGTTTTATATACAGTCCTATAAAATGCACAGCTTAATGTAGTCTGTATAAACATATTTAGATTCTTTCATAGATAAAGATTTTATAATGCGTGATAGATAAAGATTTTATAATGCGTGAACTTGCGTTTAAAATGTTTCTTAATTAATAGTAAACTGAAAGGGCATAGCCAGCTAAGAGGGGGGTTCGATCTCCTCTACAGATGAGAAGGGTATAGGAAGGAAAAAAGGGAGTAGGGATAATTAGAAAGTTACAACAATGTTTTAATTAAAATATTCTTATGACCAGTAATGGTACCCAATTCTTTGATAATTTCTTCCCTGTATTTGTTATTTATTATAGTATCTCAATTTTATAGTTCGTCTCTACCAAATTTCATCTTATTATATCTTAGTTGATAGAACAGTAAGCAGTATTTGTAGCTAAATGTCTTTCTTTTTTTTATTTAAAATGTATTTGACTTGGATTTATAATTCCTTTAATTGTTTTCCAAGTATTTATAGGGAGCTTTGGTTCATTTGATACATTATTTGCTTACTATGATACGCTCAATTGTTTGATTTAAATTGCGATTAGAGTCCAAGTATATTTAAAGGGACATTAACCAATTCCTTAACCACAAAGAAACTAAGTAAATATTAAGCTACTTTATTGCAATCATCATCTTAAGGATAAAGTCAGTTTTAGCGTTACAATATATAAACAAAGAAAATAACAACATTTCTAACAAGTCACTTATTTATTAGCAAATTATAAAAGGGATACAAAAGCTATCACAAACAAACAATTGAGCGTATCATAGTAAGCAAATAACGTATCAAATGAATCAAAGCTCTCTATAAGTACTTGGAAGACAATTAAAGGAATTATGAATCCAAGTCAAATACTTTATGAATAAAAAGACAAGACATTCAGCTAAAAATACTGCTTACTGTTACTATATTAAGATGAAATTTGGGAGAGACTGACTATAAAATTGAGACACTAAAATAAATAACAAATACAGGGAAGAAATTATCAAAGAATTGGGTACCATTACCGGTCATCAAAACATTGTATATATTGATATATTTTCACATTTTAAGATTTGAATATTTGATATTTTATGTTGTATACTGAATATAAGTTATGTTTTAAGAGCTATTCCTCTATGGGCCATTCCAAAAAGGTATTTCTATTTTGACTGGTCTTTCAGTCAAGTTTGACAAACTTAAGATACCTTGGATTATTATCCACATATTGGCTACGTATAAACATAAACAATGTTTTAATTACATCTGAACCTATAGTCCTAATTTGTGTTACAGTAGAATCACTACAACATAGTGAAATGGGTATTGCTCCATAGCACATTGATAACAGTATTTATAGATCACCCACTTATTATAGAAAAAAAAAATTATATATATATATATATATTTCAGTTCTGCACCCTAATGGACAACTAGATGACTTGTATGCTGCAAAGTAGATTTATATATATATATATATATATATATATATATATATATATATATATATATATATACACATACAGTATATATATACACATACAGTATATATATATATATATATATATATATATACACATACAGTATATATATATATATATATATATATATATATATATACACACACACACAAGCAAGCAGAATATGCTTGTATATGTTTTAAAGGACCGCTGAATTACAAGCAAAAGTGTGAGATTAAAGCATGGGAAAATTATTTCTTTGAGGATGTTTTTGCTTTACAAACTATTTTTGGTGGAATAACAAATAATTTGTTTTATTATAATACTTAAAACCGCTTCAGTAAAAATGAATCAAACCAATACAACATTAATGGCATAGAGCTAGTGAGGTGGTTTAGTGAGGACTTGCATAGAAAGTGGCCGCTCAAAGGCACTGATGAATATGGCCTTCAACTTTTGAATTTGCTAAACTTGTATTTCCCCTGTTCAGCGCTACGGAATATGTTGGCGCGATACAAATAAAAGATAATAATAATAATAATAATAATAATAGATTATATGGAAGGACCTATATGAATGTACTAGAGATGTTCAGAGAGGTGTGACAAACAGAATTGCATGACATACATTGAAATAATACACAGAATGACTTGTAGATCTAGTCTAACAGTGCGTCAGCATTTTTTTGTTTTGAAATGCCTCTGTAAGCCATAGTAGCTCTGTTCCTAGTGCGGCGCCACCTTTCATTGAATTAAATCTATGTTTCAGAAAAAAGAGAAACTGAAGTTTTGACCTAGAGATTATATCAATGCTGTATCATGATCACCTTCCTTTCCTCTCATCAGAGGCAGTGTAGGAGACTTGCTGGGGGTGTTACTTTAATCTAGAGCCGAGGTAGGCAAGTTCAGTCATGAAGGGCCATACACAGGCCTGGATTTGAGGATTTTCTTTCTGTGCACAGGCAAGTCAATCAGGATGAATGAAGAAGCAATAATCTTGTCTGTATGCAGCAAGTGTGGCCCTCCAGGACCGAACCCGACCCCTGATCTAGAGGGTGTGAATTACCCTTAGATTGTAAGTTTGCAAGTTTTCAATTGTGTGTCCGTGTCTTGGAAACAAGCACTATGTGCATTTGATTATATGCTCAAAAACAAGGCCCTCCATTCTTTATAAGGTGTTAAGTTTGTTTTTTGCCATGTACTAAACCCCTGTACAGCGCTACGGAATATGTTCGCTCAATATAAATAAAGACAATAATAATAATAATAATAATAATAATAATAATAATAATACAAATTATTTTATTGAGTTTTATTTCTTTTGACGATGAAGAAGAGAAGCCGGAGCCATCTAATCACCCGTGTAATGTCAGCAGTGACGATGCCAGCCACAGCAAGTGAACCTGGAAGCCTAGAAAGATGAAAGGTGAAGTATACAAAGCAATGTTTACTTGTGCTTAAGTTATACTTCCTGAAGAAAGACCTGCACAATTCGAATTAAAAGTACACATTGTGCCATCTGATTACCTGTTTTCCAAACTAGCTTGGTGAGGACTTGCATAAAAAGGGAAGCTTCATGAATACATTGAGTGGGTAACTTTAATTAAAAAAAAATGTCTACAATGCAAATTAAATGAAAAGCAAGATGATGGCAGCAAGAACATTTCCATAATAGCTTTGTGAATACAAGTGTACCTTGGATAGAATAAGCAACCATCTCAATGGAACTTGGGCCTACAATTAGGAACCAAACAAAATTAAAAGGAAATACAAAATAACTACACATTTTGTATATTAATGCTTATGATATGATTTCCCAAACTTTTACACCCATGGAACCCTTTTGGCTCCAAAACTGTTGATGGAATCCCAGGCCCCAAAATGGCTCCTGTAGAACTCAACCTATATTCCAAAAAGGCGAGTCGGACAGCAAAATCCCTCTCCCAGGATACCAGATGGGCTCCACAACCTCAAAACTTCTTTCTAGGACTCTATCAACCTAGAGGTTAATCTTTTGAGATATCCTTGTGAATCCTCTAGTCACACAAAATGGAACACGATTGGTTCATGGAGAAGTTTGGAAAACACGGATATATTTTGGCCTCGCTGAACAAGTGAGGACGTTATTTAAGTAGGATCCTACAATTTGATTTAGTGTTTTTATTGGCCTCATTTCCAGGCCTCCGGCGTGTGGCAGAGTATCCTTGTCTCCCGCTTCCTCAACAGACTGGTTCTTAAGTACAATTAATCATCATAGAGCTGGATACAAATGACTTATTTCTCTCTGTAAACCACGCTATATTTTTCTTAACAAATGATTGTATTGTTGGTTGAAAAATCACATGAATATACAAGAGAGATAAGCGGCTTTGCTAGAATGACTCTGCAAAAAAACAACCAAGCAGACATTTTACATGTCATACAGATACAATTATATCTAGGTATGATCTGTGCATGGTGTAGAAATGACACAAACCTGGTTTTACAGGTTATGTCAGATTAAATCAACTTCTTTCATAATCTAGATTTGTGGAAAACTAAATAATGCAGCCATCTCAGTGTTATGTATGTACACACCATGCTTAAAAGCGTTGTAAACATTTCATGTATCTTCATGTAAACAACTTTCCAAACCACAGGATGGAAATCTAAATCTAGATCTTAGGTAGTCTTTTCATTTTAACTTTCCATTTGGGTCTAAATATATTTATCAAACTGAAGTCAAGGTCCAGAGTTAAAATATCATTCAACTAATAGCTTATTTGAGGGTATGGACGCTTTAAGAGACATGTATAGAATGGCACGGATCATATGGGCTGGAGGTGGTGATTCATAACCAGGTCTCAAGAAGATTTTTCTTAATAATATTTGTGCTTTTTCAAACCCCCCTTTTTTCCTCATGTGTTAGACACGGTCTGTCCTCAAAAACCAAAAATATGCCATTTTTTTCAGAATCTTTCTGTGTAAGCACAGATAAGTGTGTCATCATCTGATCTGCACAGAGCTCTTGGTGGAACACCGGATCCGACACGGGGCTCTTGGTGCAGCACCCGATCTGGCACAGGGCTCTGGTGCAGCACCCAATCTGGCACGGGGCTCTTGGTGCAGCACCCAATCTGGCACATGGATCTTGGAGCAGTACCCGATCTGGCACAGGGCTCTTGGTGCAGCACCCAATCTGGCACATGGATCTTGGAGCAGTACCCGATCTGGCACGGGGCTCTTGGTGCAGCACCCAATCTGGCACATGGATCTTGGAGCAGTACCCGATCTGGCACAGGGATCTTGGTGCAGCACCCAATCTGGCACGGGGCTCTTGGTGCAGCACCCAATCTGGCACGGGGCTCTTGGTGCAGCACCCAATCTGGCACGGGGCTCTTGGTGCAGCACCCAATCTGGCACGGGGCTCTTGGTGCAGCACCCAATCTGGCACAGGGATCTTGGAGCAGTACCCGATCTGGCACAGGGATCGTGGTGCAGCACCCGATCTGGCACGGGGCTCTTGGTGCAGCACCCGATCTGGCACGGGGCTCTTGGTGCAGCACCCGATCTGGCACGGGGCTCTTGGTGCAGCACCCGATCTGGCACGGGGCTCTTGGTGCAGCACCCGATCTGGCACGGGGCTCTTGGTGCAGCACCCAATCTGGCACAGGGATCTTGGAGCAGTACCCGATCTGGCACAGGGATCGTGGTGCAGCACCCGATCTGGCACGGGGCTCTTGGTGCAGCACCCGATCTGGCACGGGGCCCTTGGTGCAGCACCCGATGCTGCACAGGCTATTGTTTGTGTATGTGCATGTCCACTGTAAGCTGTGGCATATGGTGATTTTATGGACTCCCATACTTAAGGCTACATATGCCAAAGCTTTTTGCCAACTACTTGTGTTCTAGATTTGTTTTTTAAACGAATCCTTAAAGCAAACTTGCCCCTAAATTCTGTTTGTATATCTGGTTCCTGACAGGTTACAGGTTGACTGTACTTACTCCTAAAGGCAGGCCACAACCGAAATGCCAAGAGAGTTTTCACTGTACAGAAGAAATTGCAACCCCCAGACATACATTTTGGCCTAGCGGCTTTCATTAGTGGGAAGCTACTGATCTCCCACGGCACAGCAAGCTAGGGACCCGTATCTGGGTTATCCCTTAACTTTTAATAAGACCCTAATGGCTTTTTAGCATAGAAAAAAAAACCCAGAGAAGTAGAATTAGACTGCAGAATCGATTAAATAAAGTTGCCCACGCGTTTCACACTGCCCATCGATTTTTTTGTGTGCTCAGCCTTGAAATTAAAAACGGAATTATGAGGATATTTTTTGCTATCCAGAGCATTTGGATGATCAAGTAAAGGATACACAGAAGACTAGTTTCATGCAGTCTTTACTGTGAATACCTTTGTAAATGCTAAAAAAATAGTGTACACACAATATTAACTGGAAAGAACTTGTAATAAATCACAATGCATAGGAAACATAGGAGGCAGCCTAACCCCCCCCCCCCCCCCCCAAAAAAAAGCTAGAAGTAACATTTCTAGATGATTCCACAGCTCGAGGGCTCTGGTGAATATTGCTATAGATTGTATGGACAGACCTATATGAAGATACCAGACATTCAGAGAGGTGTGACAAACAGAATTGCATGACAGACATTGAATACCATACTATAATAATACAAAGAATGACCTATAAATCCTTAGAATGCGTCAGCATTTTTTTGTGTTGAAATGCCGCTGTAAGCCATAGTAACTCTGTTCTAAATGCAGAGCCACCATTCATTTTTGAATTAAATGTGTGTTACAGAAAATAAGAAGTTGAAGTTTTGAACTATAGACTTTAGCAATTCATTGCTGATGTAGGAACAATGCTGTGGGTGTTACTTTCATCTAAAACAGGTGGATAAGTTCGGTCCTGGACATCAGCACACAGGACTGGGTTTGAGGATTACCTTTCTGTGCACAAGTGAGTCAATCAGGACGAATGTTGAAAGTGATAATTTCACCTGTACGCAGCAGGGGTATCCTAGGTGGTCTCCCATCCAAGTACTGATCAGGTCCAACCCTGCATGGCTTCAGGGTGGTGCGACCGCTTGGTTCCCTTGCTGAAATCGAACCCAGGTAGAGAAGGTGAAAGCGCTGAATCCTAACCACTGGACCACCAAGGAACCCAAAGCAGTTTTAAATATCTATTAAACTAAAACTATACTTATTTGTCTTCCTCTTTCTGCTGCCTTGGGATCTTGCTTACACTACAGAATTAAATTTAAGACATCTTCTTCGGCCAAGATGTGCCAGTTACTGTTATTGTTTACTGTTTTAGATGTCATTGCCCATTGAGCTGGTCTTGGATCCTCCGCTCCCCCCAAGCCTTCTAACTACAAAGCCTACAGTGTTTGGTTAAAGATGCAGCAAATGCGGCTAGAATACACTGCAGCTCCCCGCCGCTACTATGGAAACAAAAATAGATAAATAAATAAATACATACAATTAGGCATGGGAATGCAGCATTACAGCAATGTCAGAGCTTCCTTCTGCTTTCCTGATAAGAATAAACACAGGTAAAGAACCACTGTACTGCCCTAGCTAGGGGAGCTAGTTATTTTACATACGCACAGATCATTAATATGATCCCCATTTCCTTTTATAATAGTAATATTCAGTATGAGGGTTTGCATCCTCTTGATACAGTCAGTAAGGGGAAGTTGGCTGATGGGTTTAAGGTTTTAAAAACAATCTGATTTGATTATAGAATAAGCGATCATTCATAGGCTGTAAGTTATGTAAAATTGTAGCATCCTTTCACTGAAATAGAATAAAGATCTTCTCTATATTAGTGAAATAGGACTGATTACCTTAGGAAAATAAAACAAAATGACATGGACATAGAATTGATTGGTGCTGCTCTACGTCATAAAACAGAGCATTGACAATGAACACAAAATGTATTTAATTTTTTTTTTAAATTATTAATCAATATACTATTTTAAAACATTTTATTTGTAGCTATGATCAAGCATTACTTTCCTCCTTTGCTGCTGAGTCACTCTAGGTGTGTCATGAGTGCGCCGGGAGGAACAGTGTCTACTAACACACACCCATAATTGCTGCTGAGTCACTGTAGGAGGCTTTAATGTCAAAGGATGAATGTAGTTATTGATCAGAGCTGCAAATGAAAACACATTTAATAAAAAATGTAAATTAAAAAAAAAAAAGTTTTTTTACATTAATTGAAATTTAGATAGTACCGTATTGGTCCGAATATAAGCCGCACCCGCATATAAGCCGCACCCATAACGTGCAAGGGGAAAAAATAGAAAAAAGATAGTACTCAAATATAAGCCGCACTCATAAAATTGGAGAGAAAAAGACTCTCAAAGTGGTCCGCCATTGCAAGAAACAGGCTTTTTGTGCAGGTTACAGGCTTTACAGAATGTTAGAATCACTAAAACGGTAACTCGCTATTCAATACCACAGTCTAAAGCACGAAAATCGGCACCCTTAACTCGCAATTGCGCAAATCAGCAGTAATTTCGCATTCGCGAATAGAAGTCACACGCGTTACAAGCGAAGTTCGCAAATCGGCAATGATTTTTTGATGGTCGCGAATATAAGCCGCACCCTTAACTCGCAAGCTAAAAAATCTGAAAAAAGGTGCAGCTTATATTCAGACCAATACGGTAAGTGTAATATGAAATATTTCATTATTTTAAATGCTTGAATATTGATTTTAATGATGGCCTTCAAGGGTTAAACTTCATATCTAGCGACATTTTAGAAAGTAAAATAAATACATAATAAATAATCTCAACCTTTACATTATTTTTACCAAATTACCCTTTACAACATTTTCCTTTGTCGGACAATTCTGTCTGTTACTTTTTCAGGAGGATGTGTCCTTGTAAACTAATGAGCAAATGATAGTCCTGCAGATTGAACTGCCACATTTCCTTTGTGCTATCAACATCTCCTCCCAACCCAGGAAGCTGATTAGCAGAAACCAAAATAGTACATCCGGTAGCAGAATAATTGCATATAAAAAGGTAATACATTAGACAACACGTTTTTTTTAAATGTTCTATTCTATAAAGATATTGCATATTATTATTTTTTTATTAATTGTAGTTCTTCAAAATGTGCAAATTATTTGTCAAAATTGTTTTATAAGCAATTTATTTAAAAAACAAACAAACAGTGGCCCTTTTAAAAGTATTTTTGTGTAGGATAGAATATTATTTATTTTCAGAAGTGCATTATTTTCTTGTACTAATTTCAAGTGACACAACAAAGATCTTGGTTATTGCAAAAGTGCACATGTACACAAATATAATATATAATATATTTGAGGGCATGTATCAGATAATTTGATGTCTTAAAGGGGCAGGGAAATAATGTTGTTGCATCAGATATAGGGTATTTGATAATATCAGTGTGTTTTTTTCCCAAATAAAGAGCTCAAAGCACACAAAATGTATTCAAATGTATTCTGCTCTTGTGGGCTTGCCATCCGTCAGCCAATGAGATCTATAGACCAAAGTATGCTCTGTTAGTTTCAATAAAGGTTAAAACGGTTTAACTTAATATTTTGTTCATGCGAAAAAACTACTTTTTGTAGTGTATTTAAAACATGTCCTTTTTAAAAGTTTGAAAAACAAAACAATTTATACTTAATGGGACACTGAAGACCTTCTATTTGGTAAATAATAGTAGAAACATATATAGACAGCAGGTAAGAACCAAAAAGGCCTATCTGGCCTGCCCGTTATATCTTCCTAAAAGTTTGGCTTGTTGAAACCTCAGGATAGCCTTATTATCCCAGGACCCCACCGCTTTCACAGTCTCACCTGGGTGCAGCAGGGCTATCCTCAAATCCAGGTCTGTGTGCAGCCCAGCAGCACTGAACTTGGACACCCCTGCTCTAAATAATCTACTTTCAAATCATAACCTCTTGTTTTTGAATTCCGCTCTGTCTGGAATACACTTTTTTTTAATTCTTAAAGTCTTACCATTATTCTATTTTATAGGACCTGGATATAAAGTGTGACCTGTTGTGTTTTTTTTGTTTTTTTTTTATTGAATCTCCACAGCAGACAATATGACTTGCAGCTGATCATTTTGAACACAGGCCAGTGTTTGGATTACTGATCTCCTAGACCCAAATAGCCCACCCCGAGCGTGCTGCAGGCTGTGCGGTGCTTAGTCACACTGACAAAGAGCTGGGAGAGGGGAGGAGAGAGTGCCTCAGCCCTGTTATAAGAAGTCTCTCTATTGTCTGCTGTCATTCTTAGAGTGCCTGCCTGAGACTCCACGTGAACCTTTACACGCTCCAGATAATGGCAGCAAAGAAGATTGTAGTGTTTGGAGCTACAGGTGAGTGGGTGGCCGATCTGCGTAAAAGGTTCATTAGAAGTGCTGCTGGTAGTGTGACATTTTTTGAAAGGTTATAGTTTGTTTTTTTATTATTTAAAAAAAAAAAAAAAATTTATACATACAGATCTTAAATACCTAAAATATAACTATACAAAATAGTTAAATGTACATGACCACAATGTATTAACGGATAAAGTCACACCTCCATCTTCTATTTACCCTTCTATAAAAAAGGGGAAATTATCACCAAAATGTTAAATCTAAACTATTATATTCTGCCCATGGTTTCCAAATACTGTAAAATGTGTCTTCTTGCTCTAACGTCGCATAAGGAATTTTCTCCATTCAGAATACTCGGCAACATTTTTCTAATTTAATGCTCACTGATATATTTTGTTTTTTTTGTTGTTTTTTTGCAGCCGATGGTTCCCTATAACATTTAAAGCTGCAGTTACTGCAATATTTGTACAATTTAGTTTTTGTCCTTCTCTCCATATCCCGTCTATAGGTCCATTTAGTAGCATTATTACTGGGTCTAACTTTAATTCATTTTTTATTTTTTTTGTATAATTTATTGCACTGTTCTCCAAATTTGTTTTAATTTTAGGGCATTCCCATCATATATTTTTAAATGTGTCCCATACTTTAAATCCTCTGAAACCTGTTGCTGGTACGTGTTGCTTATTAAAATTGTCATTCTCTACCAATTTTCTATAGTTTCCTTTGTCTGACTATTTCTTGATGATCTGGCATTTTGATTCCATATTTTGTTATCCGTTTCTCTATTTATAATATAGTTCCATTATGTGTATGTTAATGTACTTTTAGCATTTAGATTAAGTGGAAACATTGGCAAGGTTGTAAAAAGCTTTGTTTTTAGATATGTTGGCTTATGTTTTCTGTCAGTCCTATAAATTATAATGTGTTTTAACTTCTTAAGTCACTATTTCACCATTTCTTATGATATGACATAAGCATGAAATACTCTTTTTCTTTCCTGCTTACAAATGTGCTAATTCTTATCCCTGGTCTAAAATCTATGGGTATTAAGTTAGATTGTGGTCTTGTATATGTATTACATTATATGTATTTTTTTATTTATTCAATAAATGAATGGTTGTGATTGATTGAGATACTTTATTATGTTTGACCTTCTTGGACACCTTTTTACCATGCAATGTTTTTAACTTCATTCGAAAGCATAAGTCTTGTTATATTTCTTATACATGGTAATTGTGGTTTAGAGTAGTGCTATTGTATCAGGTGTATAAATATTTCTGCTATCTTATTATTTATTTATTTTATTTATTTTTTTGTATATGGAACTGATAGTAGGGAAATAGAGAATTTACTCCATTCTTCTAGTTACATAGGGCCTCATTCAATTGTGATTTGGCCAATTGAATAGGGCTCTATATAAGGACATAGCATATATTTTTTAAAGTAGTTTTTAGTTAGTAAGCATCTCTCCAAAAGCAAGGTCTTCACGAACTAAACACTACTTTAAAAAAAATATGTTATGTGCTTATTTAGAGCCCTATTCAATTGGCCAAATTGCAATTGAATGACCTTCAGTCAATCAAGTTCAACCCTCCAAGATCTCCCCCGATCTGCAACATGCGGATCAACAATTAATTAGTTGTTAATTAATTATTAATACCTTTTTTTTTTTTTTTTTTTTTTATTATTTAATCCAGAGGAAGGCAAACCAAAATAAAAACCCAAGCGAGACCCAGCCAATTGCCTCAAAGGGAATAAAAAAACAACAACTTTCTCCTGACACCGGCGACCGGACTATACCCCCCCCCCCCCCCCCCCCCCGAATCAACACTGTCCCTCCAATCATCAATGATAATCCTGAATTCCCTTTTTTTTTTTTTTTTTTATTAGAAATCGATCCAGTATACTATAAAATAATAGCTAAGAGAATTAATAAAACATGAACAATTGTACAAGCCGATCATAGTTTGAGGGACATATACTTGTATGGGATGAATCTTTCCCTGATTTTAGGCAATAAAATAACATGTGCCTTTAGGATTTCTGAGGTGGAACTGGTACCATTTTTCAATGGAATACATTATGGAGTTTTAGAATACATTTTTTTGGGAATACTTTATAGTAGCTATTAATGTACCCATCTTGGCTTGGAGCTTCACAAATCTCTTGACTGATTTGCTTTGCGAAGTCTTCAGCCTGTTCTGCTTTTGAGCTTTGATCATTTTTAAGTAACATTTTGATAAATATGTTTTGAAATTCTATGAGGATCTGTTGCGGCATGAGCATGTTACCTTTTTTTTGGTATTTATTTTTTTATCTTCAATGCATTAAATTAAATATCTGTTCTCTGTCTCTTCAACCTAGTTTTAGGCTTATTCACCTGTGTATATATAATTAATTTTGTGTGTCTTGCTGATGTTGTTGCATTATCTTTTTAACAGAGCACTCGGTTCTCCTCTAGTTTTTAACGATTTTTGCTACAAGTATACAGTTTGGTATCTATTTATGTTGTATAATATAGCTTCCCATATTGTAGTTGGATTCATCTGGTCTGTCTCATACTAATGTCATAATACTTTTTTTAATTGCCTTATGAAAATATAATAAAAGCTCCTGATGTTAGAATATTAATAATTGCACCAGTTAACTGTCTGACTTGGGGATTTGAATGTTGGTTATCCAAGCTTTAATAACAGCATGATCCACACATTATTAATGTACATACTTAAATCTTGCGGTAGCAATTGTGGAATACTATCATAGAATAGCGATTGTGTAGATGATGATAGAAAGTATAATCCTTCATGCATTAATGCATCTCTACGAGGAACTCCACTTTAGTATAGGTCATAGTCCTCTGTGTACTTGATGCATACTTGGTTCTTTTGTTGAAATTTGTGGAACTAGCAGTGTGGATATTGCATAAGGAACTTGTTGACTTTAAATAATTTCATGGATTGTTTTTTTTTTTTAGACTTACGTTCAAACATCTAGTTTGATTGTCCAATACTTCTTGTAATACCACTAATGCTGTATAATTTTTTTAAATCTGAAGTTATTCAAGATTCATTTCTCCTTGTGTTTGAGTCCAGTCCTCTATTTTAGTTTTCTAGTGAGGCCATTCTCTCCTAATTAAAGTATTCTCAGATTCCATTTTTACTTAGTCATGAATTCGCTGTTTTTTATATATTTTTCGGTGAGGCTAGAAAGCGTGCCTTTTTTGAGTCCTGTATGTATTTGTGCCATGGATTAGCAGATCATCTCATTATTGGATTCCTCTGACATTAACAGAGCCGGCATGGTTTTGGCATGTGGAAATCTTTCATACCTTTTTTGTTTCTGGTTGCTGATTTTGTAGCTTTCATAGTCTTGTTGCATTCTAGCTCTATAGTGACCTGTAGCTTTTCCTGTTCAGTGGATGTAGTAACATGATTCTGTATAGTGCTTTTATAGAGGTCTTACATTAGAGCTAGTAGATATCTCTTTGTATAGTATAATCTGAATCAATTTATTTTAGGTTTCATCTACATAAACTGTGTATCTTCTTATTTTTAGTTTATTTTCATCATGAGACTAGTTAGTTTTACCCTACTAGTGATGTCATCTTAGTAGTAATCACTGGAACCTAGTGTAAAGGACGAGTAACACATTTGTTATGCTTTAGTCTTCCATACGCAATGGGAGTCCTTTTACCTTAAGTGAATAGGACATCTGCCCACTGTACAAGCAGTTCTGGTCCTTTCCTTCTTCACCAGCACCTTGACAGCTGCAGTTCCGCCTCCAGCCAACAGATGGCGCTGCCAATTTTAGCATATAAGGCATGCCGGCAGAAAGGGCCTTGAGCTATGAGAGGTGCACCCGAGGCCCTGGGGGGCCGAGTGTCCGCGCTGAACATAGCAATGGCCTTGCTGTTGATTCAGCGCCGTCGAGTTGACCCACGTCGGAGGGGAAAATAGTTCTTTGCCTTTCCTTGAACTTGATGGTGCCCGAAAACTCACAGCGCCCTCTGGCAGATGGCACCTATAACTGCAGCTGTTAGTGCTGCAGAAGAAATGCGCAGGCAAAGAGTGATAGATCTGCAGTTCTTGATTCAAACCCAGGTGTCTGCTCCTCCACTTATTTTAAATAATTGTATTGAGTTCACAAAACCAAACCTAATCAGGTATACCTTATATAAAACTGGGGGTTCTGCCAGTCATCCTCAGTGTGTGTGTGTGTGTGTGTGTGTGGCGCAAGGGAATGAGTGACTAATACTTACAGACTTTGCACCATTTACTTGACTGACTAGCCATATCAAGCAGCTCATTGGCTGTGTGTTACGTTCACCATCCTTGTTATCTAAGCAGTTGCTTGTGCGAGGATTGTACTTGCTATACAAAGAATAATTAATATGCGGATCATGAAAGTAAATTCTAGATCAATTGTAAAAACACTAATCTTTTTTTTCCAAATGATTTTCAAGTTTCTAATTTAATGGTGTACACCAGTTTAGGTGAGTTAAATATCCCTTTTTATATTTGCAAAGGATATCAATGTAAGGTTAGCCGTGGTTAATGGCTATATAAAACAGTTTAGCAGATTTTCGTCTTTCCTTTAACACATTGGCTGACTAGTGAATTTGCGATGTGTTACATTGCCCTATTCTCCATCAGTTTCTTCTACACCTATGTACTTTCTCTGCCGTAAAACTATTAGACAGTTTTTTCACATCTATTTTATTTATTCTGCCCCCCCCCCTTTGTTTTTTTTTTTTTTTTTAATCCAATATATATCTCATTCTCTCTCTTACAGGTAATCAGGGGGGCTCTGTAGTAGAAGCTCTACTGGAGGATGGGACCTTCTCTGTCAGGGCAGTGACTCGGGACCCCAAGAAAGAAGCTGCTCTGAAACTGAGTCAGGCTGGAGCGGAGGTCGTGGCTGCAGATCTGGATGATGAGAAGAGTGTGGAGGCCGCTCTGAGTGGGGCCTATGGGGTGTTTCTGGTGACCAACTATTGGGAACACTTTATCCAAGAAAAGGAAATCAAACAGGTAAAGAAAGCTTGGATTTCCCTCCAATGCATGCAAATACCACTTCTGCCAACTGATGTACCATTTTTATAACTATTTTATATGCCTTTATGTAAAGCTCTTTGGATTGAGATGCTATACACAAACCGTGTAGACACATCTGAGCTTCTATAGTTATATCAAGAATACAACACATTTTTTACTAGAATCCTATTTTCCGTAGGGAAAACTAATTGCAGATCTTTCCAAACGCCTGGACCTGAAGCATGTGGTTTTCAGTGGTTTGGAGAATGTGAAGAAGTTGACGGGGGGCAAGCTGGAAGTTATTCACTTTGACAGCAAAGGGGAGGTGGAAGAATACTTCAGGAGTATCAATGTCCCCATGACCAGTGTCAGACTTCCCTGCTACTATGAGAACCTGCTGACCTTCTTCAGGCCACAGAAAGCAGAGGATGGAAAGTCCTACACTTTGGGTAAGAAAGGACACCAAAGTTTTTACTCTTCGCTGGAAATGAACTTTATCTTTGTTTTTTGTTTGACATGCCAACGTTTACAGGCCATAAAAAAAAAAAAAAAAAAAAAATGGAGTCTAACCAGGGGTGTAGAAGCCAGAACTGCCCATGAGTCTAAGAGCAAAATTAGTTCGGGAATATCGGAATATCATAAAGATACATTTGAACTAGAAGAAAATGTTTTCTGCTGGAGGCACCAATAAACTTTGCTGGAAGTTGTGTGCTTGTAAGGGCTGTTTACCTTCTTGGAGAGCTGGTCTTGTATCGACGCAAGCTTCCTGCTTCTAGGACTGTAAGTGGGATTTCAATCCTATCCAATTATCAAACCCATAATCCTGACCCTTCGGTTTTCCCTTCTCTCCCACCCCTCCCTCCTCCTACTACCCTCCTTCTACTTATGTCTAAAAAACACACTCCTTGTAATAAAGTTCAAGAAGTATTTAAAAAAAGACAAAGTGGAATATTTCTTGCATAAGCAGTCTTCACATTTTCTCTAAAAATAAAATATACTCCTACCTTAGAAAGCAGCTAATAATAATTTGTTGCATACTTTTGCAAAACAGTTTTTTTTTTTTTTTTTTGTTTTTTTTTAAACTACAGTGATGCTTTAAGAATATGCTATAAACGGTTTGTCTGTCTGATGGTACACCACAGTTTTGCTGATTTCTATGTCCTGTTATGTGCAAAGGATTTTGTGATCAGCTAATGTTTCTTTAAGATACTTTTTATTTTTATTTTATTTCAATACAGAAATTCCGGGCACAACTGAAAAATACGATATTCTGCAATGGTGCAGTTTTCATGACTTGAGTAGCAAACACCAGCATCCTTTTCAGTTTTATTGTATTACTAGAATTACAATTTTATATTTTGCACCAGTCCCACCATTCACTGCCACTGGCCAGCACGTTTAACCAGCCTCTGCAAGTAAAGTTGTGCACTAAATAAATGGCAACCGGGAAGTCCATTGTAGGTTACAGTGTAAAAGTGCTGGGATTCAGAATACGGCTTTTCTTATGGCTAAAGTGATGGTACAATGACCCAAGCATGATCCATTCAGGCTTAGATGATCAATAATTGGACACAACTACTGAGTGGGAGAACACCGACCATGGCTTTAATACATAACAAAATAACCAAAACATAAAAAACGTATATTAACATAAGTTTAGGGGGAGGAGCCCGGCCACTAACAGTGACCGCACGCCTTGGGTCCGTGCCCAGAGCCCCCAATGCTTATACTAAGCACGCCCATGAGGTAGGGCCAATCCCACTTAGGTCAGTGGGCCAGGCAACTCCCCTCCCGCCACAGAGCAAGTGAGGGAACCCTCCTGTGTCCTTTTTTTTTTTTTTTTTTTTTTTAAAGCCAGGGCCGTGAGCTGATGCCTGACTGCGGCTTTTTGACTCTCCTTCCTCGCCGCATCGTAACGGGAACCAAAGTAGGATCATTAGCAAATCATTCCATTTAGCCCACACTCTTCTGTACGTGGCCCACGTCGCCTGGGCAACAGACTATCTGAGTCTCGTTACCTGACCGCTCCCGCTGTCCTGAAACGTGCCTCCTGGAATTGAGACAGCGTGTCAGCAATACCGTTCTCCAAGCCTGGCATATGCCTGGTTTGAAACCATATGTTCAGGCGCAGACAGCATAACACCAAATGTCGAATTAATTGCTCGCCTGGGATTGACGCTGCTGTGCGGCTTTTTACTGCCTGCACCACTGTCATGTTGTCCATACTGCGGCGCACCACCTACCCTGGAAATAAGACCCAGATGCCTCTGTGTATATAGCTCTAACTCAGAGCTAGTGGCATTCCCCGCTTGTATGAGTTTTAAAATCGTCGAGAAAAGCCAACCATACCCTTGAGTCATCCCGCACAGTGCTCGAGACCTTAATGAAATGGTGTGCTCTCGTAACACCCGCTGTTGCAAGCGACATCCACCTGCAAAATATACTACCCATGGGGATAATTTTACAGGCGAAGTTCAGCTTCCCTATTATGGATTGTAATGACACCTTTCTGGCGCCTTCAAGCGCACCTAGTTCCACTTGCATGTCAGCCATTCTACCCAGCTGAATCTTTGTTTGAACTTTGCTCACCACTACTTCCGGGAAATCGTAGACCGAGCGCAAATACACTGACCTGAAACCCCAGAGCTCAGTCTCATGGGATGCGGAACCCTTCCCGGAAACCCATTTCCAAGAGGTGCGCTGCATCCTCTTTTCCTGGTAATCTACCGTAGCGTTTTTCGCCACGGCAGCGTTGCAGGGAGACAAATGGGTGTCCTGCCCCTTTTGGAAGAGGGCTCGCCTAATCTACCCCATCTGGCTGGGGGTGCTCTCCACCGCAGTTGGAACAAGCATGTTTGAACCTGCAATTGGGCGCCCATCTACATACCCCTTCATTGAAGGCGTAACAGATCTTGAGTCCTGTGTAGGCTGCGGGGGTGGGGCCCTTGGCTCCACCAGCGACGCCCCGAAAATGCGGCATGACTCATCAGGGTCATGATATTTAACCAGTATGCCACCGCTTTGTCACTACAAGCCATTGTTGGCTTGGACGCCAAGTACTAGCGGAATTCCTTGTTGTACTTGCACCACGCCATACCCCCGTAAGTTCTATAAGCATTGCGAATTTCGTCTAGATAGACTAACAATCCCAAACACTGCTCAGGATGTCGCTCTCACAGAATACAGGCCATGATGGAGAAAGCCTGGAGCCACATATCAAATGCATGTGATAACCTTCTGTACGACTTGCGACAATTGTCCCCGTCTTGAGACCCCCTATCGGTAGCATCCAGCTGCCTGGACATTGGAAGTAGGGAGAACAGCTCAATGAACTCCCTCCTCCAGATTTTTTTCTTTGCCTTCTTGGGGCATATGTGCCCCCAAGTTATCCTATGCACACAAGACAATCAGCCTCATGGCTGCATCGGACGCAACTATGCCGGTACCAGGGGCCTGCAGAACGAGGGGAACCAGGTAAGTGATAAGGATGCTACACGCCTGGCATTACTGGACCTAAACCCGCCACTAGGGGCTTGCTCGGACCAAATGTTCCGTGCTAACCTGCTGATCCACGCCCCTATGTCCTGATCGCTAACTGCAATGTTGTGTTCAGACAGTAGAGACTTAAGTGATCCTAAAAAAAACTTGACCCGTGTGTGAGGGCTCCCTTTTCCCAGCATCTTCCAGTTGAGCAATCGTAAGCTCAC
Source organism: Discoglossus pictus (assembly GCA_027410445.1). Lineage (NCBI taxonomy): Eukaryota > Metazoa > Chordata > Amphibia > Anura > Alytidae > Discoglossus > Discoglossus pictus. The sequence continues at coordinate 40,787,900 of CM050172.1, read as the reverse complement.
TTACTCAAACGGGAAATGGACAGACATGCGCGCACGCACACACTTGCACAGCTGCCCCTTATGTGCTGTAATAGCTGGGGGTTGCGAAATTTTAGTTTCCATGTCCTACTGTGATTCACTCGTGAGCCCCTCAGACCTCTGCCTGTTTTTTCTGATGGCGGCTGAGCTGCTCTGGGGAAGCGCGCAAAATAGGCGTTGTCCAATTCTGCCCAACAGGCCTCGCTGGGTCACGTGACGCTACGTGCTGACCCAGGGAGCCTGTGCAGCCTTCGCGTCGGGCATATTTAATGACCTGTTTCATTCTATGAACAAAGAATACAATGGTGTTTTATGGGGTACTCCCACACACTAGCATTGTAGTCTCCATTTTACAGTTCATAATTTGAAGAACTAGACTCGGTGAGGGACAAAATGTTTCAAAGTAAAAAAAAAAATATATATAATAAATGCAGAATTGTAACTTTATTCCATTTAACTATTCTATGCAAGTATGCTGTAGAGGATGAGAATTTTTGATTTTGATGTGTTGACCTGGGAAGGGGCATTTATGAACCGTTTACAGCAGAGGCAATTGGAAGTTTAATTTCCATAGTGCAAGACCTTTCAATAGAAATGAATAGATTTATATGTTCCTAAATTCTCATCTCGTTTAACAAATAAAGCAATGAACACCCTGCCTTCAGCCCAGTTGCCTACATAGTAGGTAATAAGTTAATAAATTTTCTAACCAGGCTTTTATTTTTGATGAAGAGTTTTTACATTTATCAGGTCTAGTTCTTTAACCTTGCATACTATTAATATTGGTCTGCTGTAGTTCTTTTGGAGCAGTTTATTCCCAGTCAGTATTATAAACAACGGAATTGACTTTGGCAAAGTTTTAGATAATAAGGTTTGATCATATGTATCTTAAAAAAAAAATTGATTGCTCTGACTCCCTTTTTTGATTTCAGCTATCCCTATGGGTGATGTCCTGCTGGATGGGATGTCTGTGGCAGATCTTGGTCCCATAGTTATCAGCATCCTGAAGTCTCCATCAGAATATGTAGGGAAGGACATTGGGCTCAGCACAGAGAAATTATCAGTTGAACAGTACGCAGAGATCTTGTCCAAAGCCACCGGCAAGACCATTAAAGATGCCAAGGTGAGAGTCTGGTGTGTGTGTGTGTATGTGTATATATAGGGTATTCATGCCCTTTGAGGTGGATTAATCCAGTGCTGCTTCATTGTCTATTTTATATGCCTGTAAAGTTAAAACTAAGATTAGTTTGTAAGCTCCACTGACCAGAAAATAAACATGGCTAAAGTATGTTGTGGAGTTTGTACTAGGAATTCAGTCATTCTAAAATCAAAAAAGGCTTTCAACCTTTGTGTTTATTAATATTACCAAATTAAAATCTCCACATTCTGGTATTGTCTTCGACCTCCATATTCTTTATGAACCAAAGTATTTTCAAACAGTTCTGTGCTTAATTTATTGATGCTCTCCTCTATTGTATGACATGCTACAAGCTACTTGTTGTTGGTCCAGAGTTTGTTACAGTTGGGACTTTTTGATATGGGCAATATTGATAGTAATGTGTGCCATTTATAGACTTCTTTGACACATTATCAGTATAAAATAATGTCCTTGTGATTCAGGTCTTCTTCCTCTATTCCAATTGATGATGGGGAATACATACATACATTTTTGAAAATTTTGAAGTATCACATGAAGAACATCAAGACCATCATTAAGAAATAAGATTTGTGGCACCACTCAGACCATGCCTAGATCAAGGCTACTCTCCAAACTAAAATAACAAAGCAAGAAAAACTGATCAGACCGGCTACTGGGAGGCCAATGGCCTTTATGGTTGAGCCTGGTCAGTGAGTGTTTATTACAATAATATCAGAAGTGCTTCACAAACCTGATCTCTATGTGATGATGGCAAAAAAAGCCATTCCTTTTAATTTTGTTTTCTTTGACTAAAAATTCAGTGGCAAAAGGATCTGAGGTCAAATTTAGCCCAAAATCTAACTTCATGGCTATAAGGTAAAATGGAAGGTATAGAGAAAACCCTATTGTCTTAACATCCAAAGAAGAACATTCCTACAGTAAAGCACAGTGGGAGTATTTGTCTTCCATTGGGATTGGGACACTTTCATTTGAAAGTCATCCCTTGAGCCAAGCTTTAACCCTTCTGCTCCACATGTTTCTGTCCTCCCTGCACTTGCCTTGGGACACCTTCATTAAGGTTTGACAGATGTACGACCCCAGTAAAAATCCCCACCTGCCACTGTGCTCTGAGTGGGAGAAGACTGGGGGTGTACAATATAGGCAAATTCGGGGGAAAAAAAATAAAGAAATGCAGCCCTCAGTCATAAAGTGGAAAAATTATAATGGTTGCAAATGCAAGTTGCTGCATTGATCACTGCATAAAACAAGCTGCTTGCAGGGCGTGAGATCTTTGTAATGGCCAGGTTTTACTTCCTTTTTTTTTTTTAAATGTTTAATTTTTTTTTTTATAAAAAAAAGTACACTGCTTCATTTTCTTTTATTGACTTGTCCAGGTGTTCCACAATAAGTCCCAAACTAGATGTTCTTTGCTTAGTCAATGAGGTTCAGTGTATATTGGTGTTCATTTCTTTGCAGATTCTTCCAGACGCGTATGAGAAGCTGGGCTTCCAAGGAGCAAAAGAACTGGCCAACATGTTCCGGTTCTACAAGATGAAACCCAAACGCGATGTTGAGGTTACACTCAAACTCAACCCAAAAGCTAGGAAGTTCCAGCAGTGGATGGATGAAAACTTGGACAAATTTAAAGATTTGTAAATTTGATGGGATAGGGGAGACTTGGTTGGATGAAGCAAATCGAAGGTATCTGTAAAATAAGTTCTATTCCCTTTTTGGATGAACCCCATGTTCTCCAGAATGGATTATAAACTGTATTGTCTCTTTTTTTTAAAATTTGAGATCACTGACAATGTTTTCTAATTAATTAACCCGGCATATCCTCATACTTTTTGGTACAATAAATGGAGTTGTCTAACATTGTGTGGAGAGTTTTTTTTATGTATGTATGTATGCGTATTTCTACAACAAAAAGTAAAGGCAGCACTCAAAATCCACATAACAGATTGGATATGTTACATAAGTCTTCTCTAAAATATCTGTAGTGTAGGTGTTGGAGTATAATTAATAATTCAGGAAACTTCTTTGCAATTCCAATATCTTATATGTAAATGTCACAGTACAAAACATAACATATATTTTTTTTTATTTGTATGGTTATTGAACTAGTGTATGAACTTGTATGTTATCTTTGGGGCCATATGCTTAGATTGTTTGTGAGAATCATAAAAAAAGAGGGTAATAAAAGCGGCAAGAGAAGAGAGAACATACATATAGAACACTTATCTCAGAAGAATAGTCCCAAAGGATGAGGAAAGATGGTGTTACCATTTGGTGTCCACAGGAGGGAGGCTGGAACAAGAGATCCCCCCCCCCCCCCCCCCCCTGACTTTGGTATTTATAGCACCCTTTGGTTCAGATCTGCTGTGAAATCTCTGTCCACGATTACACACATGACAAAAGTTGCATTGTTGCAAGGGATTCCTTCAGAATAGTCCCAAACTAACTTTAGAATAATGAGGAGAGAGGCTATCACTGAGGGGTCCAACTTCCAAGGAAGGAAAGATTACAAAGTTTTTTGTTTGGCTTTCAGCTGATTTGAGAGAATAAGCACCTGCATGTAAAAATAATGACAACTCCTGCAGTCTGTTGTATGAGTGTTCAGGCCACTCTGTGCCTATACTATATAGTTTACTGCTGAACATATCCATATAGAGTTAAGCTATGGAATACCAGACCACTGATCCCTGCATGGCAGAAACCACTAATAAAATAAACCCACATTTCCATCTTGCCAAGGAGCTACAGCTGTTGCTCTAAAACAAATGCCTAATTTTTCTTTGTCAACCTAATTGTAAAGTGACCCAGATGTTCCAAATATGGTATAATTTAAAACTATAAGTAATAAGTAACTTTATTAATTGAATTAAAATATTAAATTAACATTGACATTTGCGATTGTGCACAGTAGCCTTTCTGATTCAACTACAAAATAAGATCCTCATATTTAATGAAAACATTTCTGAAGTGGACGTTCTTGGCTGCTTCTGGTTCATTCCACTACTTAACCTTTTTCCTAGTGAGGGATGCAGTGAGGCAAATCTTTTTATTTACACAACCTCTGTAAATTATTTTAGCTTTCCCAGAATGGACAGGTTGTTTACTCTAACCATTTGTAATTCCCATTTACAATTAGAACACCCATTTTTGTCTTGAGCCATATTCAACATGTGTTATATCCATGATGCCCAGTGATTGCCTGAAATCCTTAAACATGGGATTCTCCTTTTTATGAGAAGAGCAGTAAGTAAGCAGAGGAGATATTTTGGATCTTGCAACATCATATTTCATTTTTGGGGTGAGAGACTTCTAGAGGGGATAAGGTTCTTGATAACATTTTTGGGGGAAAACAAAAACAAATCTGAGCCATTAAATAGAAAAAAAAGGTATGATCTGTATCTTATTATACCCTTGGTACTTGACACCACAATTATCTAAACCATATAAATAACTTTAATGGGATATTTTAATCCGGAAATAGCGCCGCTTAAAAGTTATAAAAATTGGTGCACAATATAGAATAAATAAATACTATATGATATAAGAACGAGGATAGATCAGTATCATAACCAATATAGAGATCTGGTCATGAGAGGTACCCTAAATAAAGGGTTAACGTATTCAAAAAAAATAGATGAATGAAGTATTGAATCCTCATATATCAGAATAAACTGATATACCTGAAAAAGTCAGGATATACTGATAATCATCGGATTATTCTATATAGAAAGCACTATAAAGAAAAAACTAATGTTAAAAACAAAATATAGAGTAAAACAGAGATCATAAATAAACTGGAGGTATCAATATATATGTAAATATCAATATCAAAGATATTAGGGACACTGTGACTTTAAAAGGTAATGAATGATAATAGAAGCTGCAGATAACATATAACAGTATAACAATATAGTGTATTGGCAAAATGTTGCCACACTTAGTATACTTGCTGTTCAGTTGCTATGCTTCATGTGTAACAACATGGCTTGTCCCATCAATTCACTATGTTAGATTGGTCCTCCAGTGGTCTCTGTCCTCTATGACTACTGATAAAAGTGCCAACGGGCTGTTTCGTCCATCATCGTGGACTTTCTCTAAGGCTGTATTCTATGCTGGACTCTCTGGCTTATAAAGCCAGTTTATTTCCGGGTTTGATGATGTGTATTGCGTAATTGCGTCATTACGTTCGCGTAACTGCGTCATTGCACTTTTTTGAAACTGTTTAACTTTATTTAAATGGACAGTGGGCATTTTCAAAAGACAACTAACTTTATTTGTTCCCTATTTTTACAAAGGTTAACAAAAAGCAAAATGCAATTATTTACTGAATGTATATGGGACTAGAGATCAAGATTCAAGATAGGATTCCCAATGATCACAAAACAAAAGCGATTAAAAGAGGTAATATAACTACTATTTTATGTAGTGTGGTGATGTGAAATCTAAAATAATTATATAATAATTATCATTGTACAGTGGACAACACTAGTCCAATAAGAATAATAATGAAGCATAAAATAATAATATGATGATATAATAAGTGGTGAGTGATATAACACTGAAGTGACCTCTTATGTCGATATATAATATAAAATGTAACTCTAAAAGTGAATAATTATTGTCTATCTTTAAAATAATAATAAATAAATTAAACTTAGGTGAATTATTAGGTCTAAAGCCTATATAAAGTGTTTTGATTGTATATTTCAGTGTTATATCAAAGGTTAGTAAAATCAGAATAAAATCCATGAAATTTATAAAATCAAAGAATAATTATAATTTAACCTATGATGACCAAGATTGGTCTAGAGCTCTAAGGCTAATATGGAAATCCTCCATAAATAATATATATAGGGAGCTATACTTTAAGCTAATGCAAAAGTGGTACTTAGTCCCTGTAATTATGAAAAAGATAGATCCTCAAATTTCTCCATTATGTTGAAAAGGATGTGGCAAAAAAGGTACTGCCCCTCATATGTGGTGGGAATGCAGTATAATTAAAATATTTTGGGAAGAATGCCTCAATGTCAGGGGTTAAATGCCTGTGTACCCCAGCAGTAATTTTAGATAAGTCTCTTTATAGTTTATCCTTAACTAATATAGGGGGATTTGATCATCAGGAAAAGCTGTCCATTCATTTATTTATTTTTTTGTTGTTGTTTTTCCTCTTATCAATTATCAAAGTTGTATATATATATATATGCTGAGCATAGACAGGGACTCTATCTACATTAAGCTCCATTGAGACCCGCACTGAGACTAAATTAATTTTGTTATTTTTTTCTCTCTCTCTCATTTTCACCAAATCATTTTCATTAGAGACTCTTTGTATGAGAGAATTGAACCCAAAGTGAGACTTGTTTTCTGAAAAATGTTTCTACACCAAGATTTTGAAACCTTTCACCTAATTTACAGGCAGTGCAACTTTAAACCAAGTCACTCTTCATCTAGTATAATAATATTACCACCTTGTGTTTGAAGTTTCACCTACCCGTATGCATGAAGTGTCTAGATTATAACTGTTCATACAAGAAATTTGCTTAACATGCATCCATATAGAGACTTGCACCCAGATTTAAAAAATGGCATCTACAGTGAAACGGAAGCGTCGGAGTAAATCATTTTTTTCCCTTATACCTGTGGCCATGCTCTCCGGGTGCTGTGACAAATCTGTGCTCCATGTAGCTTCTGCTCCAGTGAAGCCTTCAGGTCCTCTCGCCTTGAGGGCTAGAGGACCACTTTGTCTTCCGGACTGCAGCTATAAGGTCCAGGAAGCAAGGTGGACCTTTTATCCCCTCCACCCTAGGAATTTTTTTCCCACCATCTTCCGTCCGTAGTACTCTGATGTGGACAGGATCTTCTCTGGGGGTAAAGCTGTCACCAGTCCACTCTAGCTCTGCCTCAAGGATAAGTAGCTGCCACAAACTCTGCACAGGTCATTCCAAGGGGTCGTTGACCAAAAGGTCCTGTCCCTTACGGACTTAAGGATACCCTAGGTCTTCACTGGTGTAAAGATGTGCCATTCTAAAATAAAAAAATGTGCGCTCATTTTATGCCTTGCCAACATCCTGTGCCAAAAATCAAAAAGCGAAGGGCGCCAGCATCAGATGGAGTATCTGCCAATTACCCCATCTGACTTAGTGCAAGGCCGAAAAGACTCATCTCATCAGTCTCTCTGGCTAAGTGCTTGAGGTGACTAATAAAAGTGCTCCCCAAAAATAAAAAGGTCCTGGCCGGGGGGCCCAAAACTTAAAATAGGCATGTGCTCAGTGCCATTCTGGGTAAGTGCTGCAGGTTATTTCCATAGGCCCCGGGCATTAGTGCCTACTTGGCCCTTTGCCAGACCAAGGTTTCCCCTTCTTACCTGACAGGTGCAGCCCTTCACCTGCCCTTTCAGAGGAGGTACTACACTTGACCTTAGCCAAAAGGCCCAAAAGTGAAATTGTACCTGCCTGAATGCTGGAAATTTCTAGTTTTGTGTAAAAAAAAACTCTGCTCATTCACACTAGATTAGAACTGTTCATACAAGAGATTTGATAAATTGCAAATATGCGTCCAAATAGAGATTCGCACACAGATTAAGAAAATGGAATCTACAGTGAAACGCATCAAGGTAAAGAAATCCAAGGCTTCAAGCTTACCAAACCTAAAAACTCCCATCCAGTTCCACTATCTGAAGACGAGCACTCATCCATCTACAATTCTCAGCAGAGGGAGAGGCAGATCTCAAAGCTCACCAAAAAATGTATGTTTCGCCATATACATGCTATTATTCAAAAAGCAGAAGTAGGAAATAGAGTAGCCGAGGTAGAAGAGTCATTATTGACTAACATACACTAATAACTAAAATGTTAGCTCAGCTGGAGGACCATGAAAGCCAGTGAAGACACAATAATATCAGGTTGCACAGTATCCATAAATAATATAAAAATATGTAAATCAGACTGGGCAATACAACCATACACAGCTATCCAAAGTTGACCACAATTAATTTTAGAAGGAGAGAAATGAAACAGATAGAGTTTCTTGATTCAGGCCAAAATTCCATATTGCTTGGGACATTCCTTCAAGCTCCCCTTCACAATCAAAATATACAGCATTCAGTCACAATACCAGAGGAAGGCACAGTACTTTTGTAGAACCTTTATGTCCTCTAAGAGGAGGACCATCAGGCCACTAAATGAACAGTGACCATACCTGGTATATCAATAAAGGGTGATTCTGGTTCACAACAATTATCTATGCTTAGAAGAGATAAGAAAAAACTAGAAATACATGACCTATAGTTGCATAGTTACATTTAACTTCAGGTACTAAAAGTATTTTTCAACCTCAATTAGATCTCCTCTAACCTTGGTAATAAATTAATTCATTATTAATTAACTGTCTATTGAGCTGGAGGAAGGCAAACAGGACCCTACATACTGGCAATCGGATTCCTACCTAGATCAATACTCCTCTAATTATCCAGGATAATCCTGAATGCCTTTTTTTATTCAACAAAATATCCAATCCCTTTTTAAAGTTATCTATTGAATCTGCTGTCACCACCTTCTTTGGCAGAGAATTCCCTTACTAGGAAGAAATCTTTTCTTTCTTTAAGGTAGAATCTTGTTACTTCTAACCTCAATGGATGTCCTCTTGTCAGTTGAAACCCACTTGGCACAAATAGTTCACTTGACAAAACCTCTGACACCTTTTTTCTAGAAAAAATAAGTTTAATTTGGTTAGTCTTTCTTCATAACTTAGCCCCTCCATTCCTCTTATTAGTTTTGTTGCCTTTCTCTGTACTTTTGCCAGCTCTAAAATGTACTTTTTATGTAGTGGTGCCCAAAATTGTACTCCATATTCCGAATGAGGGTGTACTAGAGATTTGTATAGTGGCAGAATTATATTTGCTTCGCTACTTCTATACCCTTCTTAATACATATACATATGTTATTTGCCTTTGCAGCTGCTGCTTGGCATTGAGCACTGTTATCTAGGCAGTTGTCCACAAGCACTCCCAAATCCCTTTCAATATTTGATACCAAGATATCAAGATTTGCTCCATTAATATAATAAATTGTGAGGCTATGTTCCTTCCCAGGTGCATAACTTTATATTTATTCATTTTAAATCTCACCTGCCATGTAGTTGCCAATTTCTCTAATTTATGCAAATCCATTTGGAGGGAAAGTACATAATTTTCTGATTGAATTACCTTGTACAACTTAGTGTGAGGGTGTATTGATGCATAACTTTGCTATTTAAGTAAGTGGTGATACATCCTCAGCCTTTTCCAAGGCCACTTGGATGCAAGAAAGCTTATTCTATCAACAAATAACAAGTTTTTTCAAATGAAAGTCTCAGAGCACAAAATCTTATTCTGATTTGTAACTGCTCTTGGGGGCTTGTATTATAGTCATCCAGTGAGATCTACAGATGTATGTATGCTCTCTGCATTTAGCGTTAGTTGTTGGGGTAGTTTCCATGAAGTTTAAATAGGTTTTACTTAATATTTTTTCTCTGCAGCTTCTGCAATAATTAAAGTATGAACTTTTAATTCCATTAAACAAACAGTTGTATTCCATGTCCACTTACATTTACTTGTCTTTTTGCACTTCTACACTGCCAGTGAAAAGCTGGGTCAACCATGGCCTTGTTGAATTTGAAGTCTATGCTTTTTGTTCTATACAACATTTAGTTAATATTGTTGTATTGTGCATTTTTTCTTTTCTTTCAGTTCTTTACCTTTCCTTCACAAAGCAATAAACTTGGGTCCCTAAAAATCAATTACGAGTGCCGTAATGGCACCAAAAATTCTTCCTAACTATATTAATCACCCACCCCTAAAACGTTGCGACAGTGGAAATTTTTCTTTCCATTGGCTTTGCACACTGGCTATAGATTTTGAGTTACTCCGAGAGACTATCACCCCCAAACCCTATGCTAATAACATTTTACAGATCACTGGCAAATAAGGGCAGTGCCGTAAATGCAAACAAATTAATACATTATTACGGGGACTAAACACCACTGGCAATGACTTTGAAAACCATGGCGGACTGCCGCATCAACTCTTAAAGAGACAGGAAAACAATACAAAACCATGCTAAATCATGACAAATGAATTTTTCAAACTGCTAGTAACACATAGGAGAAGTAGAAAACAAATTAATACTCACATGTGACTTACCAGACACATGGAAACAGAAAATATCAGCTCAAAGCTGCATAAATCTCTTAAAGACACAGCACATTCAGAAAAAGCCTCATCATTTATACAACTCCATTACAAATAAAATCTCACAGTCACAAAGCCACAAATGTGAAAAAGTACAATCATATATATACATCAATACGGTTCACCTACAACATATATATTGGAACACCAACTAATGAAAATATCACACCTCCACATAACATATCACAACATACAGGGAACATAGGCCCATTACGCAACAGGTTAATGATAATCAGCAAACACACATGGACCACAGCAGATGCTATCAAGCACTCACCATTAAAGGGATACACACACCACAAAAACAATACTCAGCAACTGTACTGATCAGCACCACAGCACAGTTCTCACAGAGATCATCTATGGGAAGTTATGGCAGCAACACATTAACATGGGGTCCCATATATTTAGGGACATGGGGAGAGATATGTCAACATGGGCAGCAGGAGGCCTGAAACAGAGGACTGCCTGATAAAGATGCTGGATAAATGGGGGAGTTGATCGTCACAGGTAGATTAATAGATGGCGCAGGCCAGGCACTGGTCCTTCATATGGAGCACCTTAGGAACAGGGTTTCATAGGAGCAAACACATGGCCATATAGAGATCATCACAAGGGGGATTACGCTCCTCTCCTGAAGCTCTACATAAAGGTCTAAAAAACACAACAGGAGGCTGTGGATAGGCACATGATCAACAGGAATCATGGCTACTCCTGTCTTGGCAAGTCCCACGCCATTTATGATGTGTAAGTTCCAACATGTACACCTAGAACCATCACATGACAATAAGTGATAGTGTCATTTTACTAATGTCGTATGTTTAACAACCCTTCAGTGGAATGGTGAGGCCCAGAAGTGTCACAATGTATATGTATCAAAGTATTAACTCACAATATTCCCTATTCATGTTATTCAGGCTGTAAAATATAGTGATAATAACTTTGCAATAATTGTTAGAACATACGTTGGACATATTAATACATGCCATCATTTGTAAGTCCAACCTGTGTCATTGTGACATTCCGGAATGGTGACAAACCAATGTTTAAAAAAAAAAGGATACATATAACATCATCATGTCACATGTTTTGCAGAAAGCAGGTGTTGTTTGCAGCAATATTTGAATTGATGTTAAAAATGATGATAATAACATCCGATATAACATAGAAAGTGGAAACACTTGGCCAATATAATATCAATTAATAATTTACATAGGTTTGGTGACAGGCAAAAATATGTTTAAATTCATAAACTGCATGAAAGGATGCCAATACAGAATGATGACCAATATCCTAAAACTAAATAGTTAAATAATTGTTATGTATGTTGATGTCACTAATCTAGTAGCTTGAGAAAAACATGGAAACATGGATAACGGTATAACTATAACATCCTTTATTGAATACACAGAGCACCGTCATAAACATATCCGACCCTGCATCACTTTTTGTGCCAAGAGGTTTTCAACTATCAAGGGGACATCCTTTGAGATTAGAAGTAAAAAGATTTTACCTTAAAGAAAGAAAAGGGTTCTTTACAGTAAGGTTAGTTAATCTGTGGAATTCTTTACCAAAGGAGGTGGTGACAGTGGATTTGATAGATAACTTTAAAAAGGGCTTGGATATATTGTTAAATAAAAAGGGCATTAAGGGCTATCCTAGATAAATAGAGAGGGCGTATTGATCCATGGATGAATCCGATGGCCAGTATCTGGGGTCAGGAAGGAATTTTATATGTTTTCCGTGTTGAGACAATTGGCAAAGTTTCACTTTTTTTTTTTTTTTTTTTTCTGTTTGCCTTCCTCTTGATCAATTAACAATAAATCTGCGTATTGCAGTTCAGAGGAGATCTAAAAAGGTTGAACTTGATGGACTAAAGTCTTTTTTCAACCTAAATTACTATGTAACTATGTAATATCATGGGTGTGGTGTGGGCGGATCCAAAAGGTCAAGAGGCTGGAAAAGTTGACGAAACATAAAGAGGTCAAGGTAATACTGTATAATAATAATGATGCATAGCATCTACTAGGGTCACGTGTGGTCATTACACCACAATAACTACAATCAAATAAATCAGTAAAAAAAACTATCCATATAATAGAAGTAACCACTAATGCGCATAGCATATACATCATGTCTTCATCTGCTACATTACACAGGTGCTGGAAATCAAGGATTATGATACAAGTCAGTTACACACATACAGTTTGTTCCAAAAATCAAAAAAGAAAAAGGTGGTCCTAAGCTGAAAAAGGCAAAGGAGGAGAAAATATCTATCTAAAAAATCTATATGTACAGTACAGTGGTAACTACTGTAACCCTAACAATAAACCAACTTACCTGAACTTCATCCACAAGCAGTGCAAACTCTATCTGTCATGAGAAATCATTTGCCATCATGAGTAATTATGTGGCATCTCATAAGGAAACAAGGAATGCTTAGTTGTGACCACAGTCAGTGGGGCCTGACTACTATCAGGCAGCAGCACTGGTGGAGCCATGGAGGGAGGCAAGGATAGATCAGGCTGCGGAGGGGGGGGGGGGGGCTTTTGTGGTCAAAAAGCTAGCCACCAGCTAGGCAATGTCCATGCTGAGCTGGGTTAGCATGCTCTGGTGCTGCACCGCCTGGAGCAGCCTGGCCAAATAGGACTCCCCCTGCTGGTAGTGTAGTGTGCCTTCAAATTCCACTGGAGCTGTGGCCCACTGATGTCTTGTGGGAGAAGACTCTGGTCCCCCACATAGAGTCTCTATAGTCATCAGGACCAGCATCTTCCCCATGCTGGCCTCCAAAGGTGGGCGTGGGGATGGAGGTCTCTGTTGGCCGGGCATGTCTGTGGGAGAAGGCAGTGGTGGTAGCCCAGTGGGGAGGTACTGCGGGCTGTATGCTAGTGGTGGCCCTGGTGGTTTTGGTGGCCAGGACATGCTGGTGTTCGGAGGAGGAACTAACGGTGGTGGTGGCATGGCCCTTATGTCGGTCCAATATGAAGGCCTGGGTGGTAAATCTATCTGGGGGAGGAGGGGGCCAGTGGGGTCAAATGCCACAGGATGTGACACAAGGTCCAGGAAGTCCCCCCACTGACCACATAAACCTGGAGTCCTCATCCTCATCCTTCGGACCTGGGATCCTCTCCTGGGCCCTCCTCCTGACACAGATCCTGCTGGGATCCAGCAGCCTTTGGCTCCGAATGAGCTAACCCCCGCCTCTAAAGTGGACCCAGACCTCCTGCCAGGTGTAATGAGAGTAGAATGGTACATGGTTAACAACATTGTGTCATCATATGATTGATGTGTGTTCCTATCTATCCACCATGCGGTTATCTTGAACCTGGATGGTTCACATCGTAGCTAATATTCTAAGCTATTCTTTGCTTGATCATGATCGTTGCTTTGTCATCTGAGCTTGTGTGTTACTGACTTATTGGAATATCTTGATTGTTGCTGCAGGCTGGCCTTTGCAGCACAAGCATATACATACTCTGCATGAGTTGCTGCACATTGTGTCATGCTAACCAATCAGTGAGCATCTCTCAGCAATAGTTATTAACATGCTGCTGAGAGGTGTTCACTGTTGGGTTATCAAACAACACTGCATATCTATCCCTACATAGTCTGTATCTGCATATGCTGCAGTGGCCATACCCATAACTGTGGTGTCAATTTATGTTTATTACATTTCTATCTATTTGCTATTTGCTGTGTGTATTTCTCACATATATGATATACAATAAGGTTCCTGGATATAATGAGGAATAGACCATCCATCTATTCCTAGTCAAATTCAGGGAGCTGACATGTGACAGTCATTGTTGTACGGCATTTCCATGACTAGAGTTATCTATGTGTGTGGTGTACATGTCGGTGTATGTGATATTCACCTGGCAAGGAGACTGGATCCGGTGCAGCCACCAGGCATGGCGCTCCAGGAGACAGCCCCAGCTTTCATCATCTCTTTCAGCATCCTCCCCACTGCTTGTAGTGGACAGTCACTGCAGGGCCACCACTTGTTGATGCGGCTGCTCTGGCCTCCTCCTCCATCATCCTTCTGACCTTCCACTGATCGACTATTAGTAGGAATTAAATATCCAAACAAGAGATATCTTTTTTTTTAATCCAAATATTTTTTATTTTAATGATGTATTAGAAATTGAATTAAAAACCCATATTGGTTAAGAAATTACAATATAAATCAAATGCATTTCTGCGCTATAATCTACAGCTTCATCAGTAATATAGTCCTGCAGTTAACCAGGAGCTAATCCTGTCTGGAAGTCACTCAAGTGTGAGCCAAGTATGAGCATGGTAGTTGCATGTCTGATCTCGCTGTTGAGTACAAAATGCCTGGATTAATGATCTCTACTATACTGAAAAATAAGGAAGCTATTAAAAGAACCAATGTGACTAGAGGGTGTGAAGGCTGTGTTTAAACAAAGGTCACAGACAATGGAGGAAGTGGAGAAATTGCTATACATTTGAATTAACGAAAAACAGTTAGTCGGTGATAGTAATTCCCAGGCACTAATATGCGAGAAACCAAAACAATTGCGTGCCGATCTGGTAAAAGACGGGCCTACAACAAGTGTTGAGAACAGTGAAGAATTTAAAGCCAATCATGGTTGGTTTGAGAATTTTAAAAAGAGATCTGGCATTCAGAGGCAGTGAGGCATGGAGAGGCAGCCAGTGAAACCTTTGTCAGGAAGTTTAGAGACTATATAGAGGCTGAGGCTTTTGTTCCCCAACAAGTGTTCAACTGTGACAAGACTTGTTTATTTTGGAAGAAAATTACAGAAAAAACAGAACCTACATCACTCAAGAGAAGGCATTGCCAGGACACAAGCTGATGAAGGACGGCTAACTCTGTAGGTGTGTGGGAATGCTAGTGGGGACTTAAGAATGAAGCCTCTATTAGTCTATCAAAGTGCGAACCCCAGAGTTGTTAAAAGAGAAAATGTGGGGGTGCGGAGCTTGTGCCTGGTTCAAGCAAACGTGTTTGTTATGAGCTCCATTAATTTGAGCCCTACAATAGCTGGAACCCCTATTGAGAGCTGAGGGAACGTGAGGAGGTGGCCCCTGACCCTCTTGGAAACCTCCAATTGCTGATCCAGCACTAACAAGAAGAAGGGGAGTGAGGCCCTTCACCATACCTTAGAGACCTTGTGTACGGCGGTGCCCCTTCCTTCAGGGACTTGGAGAGGCATTGGCTGGACCCCCGGTGACGGCTGGCTCTGGCCGGGGAGCACTAGAGACAGACTGGATCCGAGACTGACGGGAGAAGAGACAGGGTGGAAAGCCTGCGAGGCAATGGCCGCCATCTTGGAAATGCCCAAAGGAGGCCTATGGCGGATCCTGCGCTGTCTGGAGAGGTGTTGACTTTGGGGAGAAATCGGAGGAGCCCCAAGAAGCCTCATCTGGTGGTGGGACCTATCCAGGGTCCTCTGAGACTTGACACAGAAGAGATCAGAGAGAGGAGATCTGAGAGCCCATAAGGTCGTGGCCGTCATCTTGGACAGCACAGTAAGGTGGAGGTGGGAAACCCTGAACACTGGAGCTGGTCCTAACTAGCTAGGTACCTACAACCACATGACCCATAAACTCTCCCATAGCTACTATTATAACTGACAAAGCCCTTCAGAGAAGGGAAAGGAAACAGACACACACCAAGATTAACAAGAGAACCTCCCTGACACCCAGAGCTCTTTGGGAGCCCTCTTGAACTCCCTGCCAAATACAACTGGCTTACCCATTGCAATAGACTTGAACTTCTTTGTGCCCTCATAAATGAAAACAACCTGGGGTCTGACTCCAGGCAACTCTAAGCTACATCTTCTGAGACCACACTGTCTTTGCTCATTAAATCTTAACACTACTATAATAATATGTCCCATTAATCATCATTTCTTCTTTTATGCAAGTACAACCATATCACTGTCATTATTGCAAGACTTTGTGAAACTCCTGCATAGGAGCAACTTGCCTAAATAGGCAGATACATGGACTATGTCAAGCTGCTTGTTTATCTTAATCTATGCTGCCACCCTGTGGACATTCGGGAGTATTGCAGAATATGTAACTGGATTCAGCTAAACACCATATACATTACAAATATTGTGCTGCTGGGTAACCTCTTATAACTCAGAGACTCAGAATTCCGGCTATCTATTTTGCCAAGTTCACAGGTCTTTTTAGAGACTCTGCAATACAAAAGCTCAGTACGAATTCTAAACAAGGACTTTTCCCTCCACCTGCAATAAATTGAATCATTCTCCATCACTCCATCACCCGCACAGCAGGGTTGAATGGTATGTAATGTGATTGAAATTGAGGGCTTAGACTGGCAACTCAAGTTTCTAGGACCTGCACTTTATCATCCGATGAAACTCCTCTGCACAATGACTCAGTAACTCACTAAATCTGCTTTCTTAGTGCCTTTCCTCCACAAGCTGCCTCCTGTCTTTAACAATGGGAAAGCAAAAGCGCAGAGCTTCTGCATAAGGTATACAAGTCCATTTCGAACCAAAGGCTCCCTCACATGCTCCTCCAGCGGGATCGTCAACTGAACCCTCTGACTCTTCCTACCAGGAGTAAAATCCTAGTGACCCACAACATTCTTTGGTCCAATCAGCGAGGTCCATTGCTCAGATTGAAAAGCTTCTTGTGAATGCTATTGAGCCACTAAGGAAGGACTTGAAAGACCTAGGACAACCAACCCACTTGCTGGAGGAGATAACTGACCAGATAGCAGAGGTGCAAGATCGTGACAGAACATCAATTACCCAAAACGCCTGCCAGATTACAAAATGATCAGACAAAATGGAGGACCCAGAGAACTGGTCCTGCAGGCACAATGTGTGAATACGTGTTATACCAAGAGCAATCACCGATCTCCAGGCATCCCTGAGGGATACCATTGCCGCAATACTCCCTGACCAACCGGAAAGCGTGGGGGAAATGGAACAAGCTTACAGAGCTCTAGGAGGATCAAAAAACACCCTGACGTACCCAAGGACATCATAGTGCGATTCCTGAGACAACATGCCTGGGACCTCCTGCTCTCAAGAGACTCAAATAATTAAAGGCCCTGATAGATCCGCGTAGTATTGGAGAACGGAATTATCTCCCAAAGCTTTGGACAGGAGGAGATCAATGAAACCAGCCTTGTCTATTCTGCAGCACCATAAAATACAATATCGCTGGAACTTTCCTTTTGCCCTCACATTCACGTACCAGGGTACAGCATATACCACTCGCTCCCTTGAGGACTGTTTTTCCATACTGGAGCTCTTACACCTCTGCCCAGCAGAGACACTAGAAGGAACTTGAACACAGCCGCCTCCACCCATTCCTAAGAGACAATGGACATTAGTCCCTGCACAGATCCACGGGAAATCAACTCAACAGCCCACTAGTCGCGCACTTGGCGAGCAGAACAAGCAGAGATCCCGAAAAATCTCTCACACAGACGAGACACTTCTGACCATTGAACCTGCACCTGTCTAACTTTTTGCTCAGTCTTTATAGTATACTATAGATTAAGCATAATAGACATAACACTCGAAAGGCAGTATACTTTTCTTACTAAGGCTCAGTTACTGAACTGATATCAGATAATTGTTGTTTGTTTCATCTTGCATATAACGTTGCTAAGTTAAAAGCCCAGTTTAATTAGTAGTTAGAATTTAAAAATGTTGAGACCCTAATAAAGGGCAATTGTTAGAGTTAAACTTTTTTCTTTTTTGTCTTTTTTTATTTTACTCCACCTATAATGAAAGAGAAATGTTATCACTAATACTTAAACATCCTTGCTTAGTATGTTATAACCTGTACTGAGTTCCACCATTAATGCCTCTTTTCTTGATCTTTTTGCTTTTTTTTTTTTTTTTGAGAACCTGATATCTTGCCCACAGCCCCCGGACCTCCCTGGGGAAGGAGTTACCCATCCGCCTCAGCCCTCTCAGGACAGAAAGGTAATAGGCTATATATCCAGCATGCTACCCTCACTTTACAATGACTGACTTAGACTATACCTGCATGATACATAATGTGAGAGGCTTTAATTCCCCCTTTAAGAGACAAAAGGCTTTTATGTTTTATAAAGTATACAAATCCTCTGTGTTGTTTCTACAAGAGACCCACGACAAGAGGCCTTCTTTCTTACACAAAGACTACCCCACCTTCTACTCGACCTCACACTCCTCTAA
Source organism: Discoglossus pictus (assembly GCA_027410445.1). Classification (NCBI taxonomy): domain Eukaryota; kingdom Metazoa; phylum Chordata; class Amphibia; order Anura; family Alytidae; genus Discoglossus; species Discoglossus pictus. Next base: position 40,769,308 of record CM050172.1, on the reverse strand, counting down.
GAAGGAAGGGTCTGCAAATCTTATCCACAAAAATTTCAGGGTCCAGAATATCTTTAATCTCACTCTACTCACTGACTATCTCCCCCCAAAAAAACCTTAATCAAACTTCTGAGGGAACTTGAAGGCCAAGACTTGGGCAGAGTGATAATTGGAAGAGACTACAATCTTGCTTTTGGCTTTTCACTCGATAGAACAGGGAACCCCATCAATAACAAATTCGCAAATGAAATCTCTATTATCTAGCTTTGGCTGGTTGACGCCTGGAGGGGCTTCACACGGGACGGAGGGAATACACATATTACTCCCCTAAACATGCAATGTATTGCAGGATCGACACCTGTTTGACTCCCTTTGTGAATCTGAGATTGTCCTCTGCCCCTGGTCAGACCACTCTGCAGTCCTTGTAAGACTTGATCTGGGACCAAACTTAAATCCCCCCTACACCTGGAGAATTAACGAGTCTCTGCTCTCTAATCCCAACATGGTAGAACAGATCAATAAAGAAATGAATTTGTATTTTGAGACCAACTCAAAGCCTCAGACAGGAGTGGGCTGGCTATGGGTAGCGCACAAGGCTTTTGTAAGGGGAACCTGTATAAAACTGGCCTCTAGCTACAAGAAAATTATTAGACAGAAAGAAGGAGAGCTTACAGCAACACTTAGGAAGTTGGAAGGGATAAACCAACGGGACCCATCTAGAAAGATACGTAAACAGATTGATAACGCAAGAGTCGAGCTAGACGCTATCCTTTCGCATCGCACTGAAAAAGCGCCGAGAAAGACGAAACACTTGTGTTAAACCTGATACCCTACTAGCGAATAGATTAAAATCCAACTTCTCTCAATCTAGAGTTAGTCAGATTAGGTTACCCAACGGCTTGACCTCGTTTAGCCCAAATGAAATTCAAAAGGCTTTTCAAGCCTTTTTTAAACAAATTTATTCATCCCAATCTACATGTAGGGAAGCAGACCTGGACTCCTTCTTAAACGAATACGACCAGGCCAGGTTAAACTCAGACGTAACCCAGGAGGAAGTAAAAGATACTATATAGAATCTTAAATTAGGTAAATGCCCGGTGCCAGATGGCTTCACAAATTTGTACTATAAAAAGTTTGAGGCTGCACTCACCCCACATCTCCCTCTACTATTTAATGCAATTTTGAACAGGGTGCAAAAGGCTCCCTAAACTCAATCAGGCAGACCTAGTGGTCTTCCCAAAGGAGGATAGGGACAGCCTTGAGGTTTCAAAACTACCGCCCAATCACACTGATAAATGGGGACATTAAGATCTTAGCCAAGATTATGGCCTCTAGGATATCTAAGTTTCTCCCAGATCTTGCCCATAAGGATCAAACAGGATTCATATCATTCTGGCATGTGGGGGATAATGTCAGAAGAATATTAAATGCTCAGTTCTTAGCTCAAAAGTCAGGAGCACCAATGTGTCTATTGGCCTTTGATTTCGAAAAAGCTTTTGACACGGTTGAGTGGCCGTATCTTTATCAAACCCTGAACAAATTTGTCTTTAAGGGAAGATTTCTTAACCTACTTAAGAGCTCTACTATGACTATCCATTAGCTAACCTAAGGCTACCAGGAGACAAAAAATCCAAAATACCGATACAGAAGTGTACCAGGCAAGGCTGTCCACTCTCACCTTTGCTGTTTGCTTTTGCAATGGGTGTGACAGTGGGCCATCAACACTTTAAATGCACATTGTTCACTGATGACCTTCTATGTACTCTGACAAGCCCCCAAACCTATATCCCGGCAGCTATGGCTACCATAGAAAGAATTAGCACAATCTCCGGATTGAAATTAAACCTAGAAAAGACCGAAGCTTTAGGACTGGGAATCCTAAAAACAGATTTAGAACACTTAAAAGCTTCCTATAATTTTATCTGGCCCGATCACCATATAAAATACTTAGGGGTACATATTACTCCCAAAATCTCAAACCTTTACAAGGCAAATTAACCCCCCCCCCCCCCCCATATATAAAATACTGAATGACGAAATGCAGAAGTGGATATGATGAATATTTTGCCTAAAATCATATACCTCTTTAAAACTATACCCATTCCTATAAAATTAAAAGAACTTGCTAACTTTTAAAATAGCATGTTTAGATTATTTGGAGAAAGAAGTGGCCCTGTATATCTAAAAAAGTAATGTATAGGCACAAAAAATGGAGGCATCTTGTGTCCTAGTTTGAGATTTTACCATAAAGCAACCCAACTGGCTCACCTTTCTCAAGCACACTCAACTAAGCACCAGCCAGCTTGGATCTTTATCTTCTTTGGAAAATCAACAGATGAGCCTGCATACTTGGGACAAGCTGATCTGGATTCAAAAGGCACTAGTACCCTTTACAACCCATCATAATCCAATGATCAACTTAACCATATCCTCCTGAAAATGGGCTAACACTAGGTGTCAACTTTGTTTCAGTCTTTCCCCTTTACTGTTGGTTTTCTTTTTTCCCCATATTATGGCAGATGCTAGTACAACCTCTAACCACTGGTGGTCCTCCAGAAAACTAAATAGAATAGGCACCTGGTTTGACAATGACAAGTTTCTGACTTACGAACAACTCACTAAGACCCACAATATACTCCACACAGAACTTTCTGAAAATCAGAAATTGGGTTAACAAAACATTTAGAACACTAGGGTTTCCCAAGGCTTCTTGGATATCTTCTATATGCAAAAACCCTCCACTTATAAAAGGCATATTGGTGTCATACGTTTGTTAGTAGCAATTCTGGTGGAAAACCCAAATTTATGCTGAGATGGGAGGGAGAATTGGGAGTAGAGTGAGACGGGGCTAAATAAACGGAAGCTTGTTCAAATTTAAGTAAAGCCCAAGGGTTATGGGGTAAACTGACCCAGCTTGCTACTAAACTTTTTAAGACAGAAATTCTAACAAATATAGAACCCTGCCTATTGGGGATACATATTGATAATCTGACTTCTTCTCAAAATAAATTGCTTCAGCTTATGACTATAGCGGTCAAGTCTCACATAGCCAGTTGCTGCCAAACACAAACACTAAAATTTCAGGAAGTAATCAAATTATTTGCTCATATATGAACGATAGCATTTTGGATAAAAACCACAAAATCCATGAAACCTGGGATTCTTGGCTGGAATCTCCTTTCAGTGCCTCTTTAACTTGACTCTTATATAACATTGCGTTGGCAAATCGGGTCTTTTTTCTTGCTGTAAGTGGTTAGTTTCTCTTTTAACTAGCTACATTGCTTGTTTATTTGCTTTTAATTTCTCTTTTAATACACCATTTTTATTGTTAACTCTTTTCCCTCTTCGGTTTTGGATATAATTATAATTAAAAATGAAAAAAAAAAAAACAGAAATTGCATAGCCAATAGTTAAAACAATACATTTTATTGAAGATGACATTGTAAATTACCTGATGTTCTTATTGTAAATATAATATTATATTTTCAAATTTCTGCAATAAAAAAAAAAGAGAAAATGTAATAAAATGCAAATTAAATGTAATGTGGAGGGCCAGCAGCAACGTCTGGGTAACCAGGCAGTTCTTCATTGAATGGATAAACTAGGTGTTTGGACCAACTATCAAAAAAAAATATTTGGAGGAGAAAGAACTGTATCTGAAGGCTCTGTTAATAATGGACAATGCTCCTGCTCACCCTTCAGGCTTGGAGGACAACGTGCTTTAAATTTATAACACAACTCCTCTGATCCAGCCCATGGACCAGCAGGTCATCTCAAACTTTAAGAAACTGTATACCAAGGCCCTATACCAGAGGTACTTTGAGGTGACCTCGGATACAGAGTTGACACTGAGTTCTGGAAGGACCATTTCAATATCCTCCACTGTGTCACTCAGATAGATAAGGCCTGGTGGGCAGTCTCTCACAATACCATGAACTGTGGCTGGAGAAAATAGTGACCAGAAGCTGTAGCTCCAAGGAACATGGCTTAACCTAGCCCAATAATGGAAGACGTTGAGTCTCTGGGCAAGTCCATCCTGGAGGTGAGTAATGAAGACATTGAAAACTTAGTGGAGGAGCACAGACAAGAGCTCAGCATTGAGTAACTGCAGGAACTTCAAAGGGAACAGCAACAGATAGTGGCTGAGGAAATTTCTTCAAGTGAAGAAGGGAGGGACAGCTTCAAGATGCCTGTGAATAATAATTATAGAATAATTGTTGCATAGACACAGAAATGCCTATTTGTAGTGTAGTTTCTGTCTGTAATTATAGCAAGGGGAAAAGAGGAGTAATAACTGTGGTATGGGGTGTGAGTGCACTCAAGTGTGAATAGGCCTAGGGCAGCATAAAACCTAAACATGCCTACCAAGGCAGCTGATAATAATAGAAGAACTGTATAACTCATAACATATGTTAAACAACTGAACAGTCATATTTTATCTTTAGGTGCTTGGAAAGCATCTGATATAGAGTAGATTGGAATTACAAGCTAAAAGCTTTTACAAAATACAAAATTAGAGAGGATTTCCTAACTGCAATACTGGCCAGATATACATCACCCTATGTTCAAGGCCGAGTAGCAGGACATGACATTTGCTCAAAAAGAATAGATATCAGGAATGATATACAACAGGAAAGCCCACTTTCTCCTCTCATCTTTGCACTACGCAGGGAAATCATGGCTGTACTTATTAAACAAAACCTGGACATTAGAGGTATAAGGGTGAGTAAAGAGGAATTCAACTCCTGGATCACTTATTTATCATGGGGAAGGGACCTATGTACTTCAATGAAGCTGTGAGCTGTACCATGTAGGGTTACCCAGGATGGGCAGGTCATTGCAGAGGTCAGACAAATCACTGTCCACTAGAGAAGAAACTGACAACTCCCTCTAGTATCTTTGCCAAGATGATACTTTTCCAAGTACAGGCATACCCCATTTAACGCTGTCAATGCATTCCTAGAAGACCAACAGCGTTCAAAGGGGTCATTTTAACACAGCGTAAATAGGGATAGGGGAACCTGCGGCCAAGAATACACAAGTTTAACTTTAATTTTAATTTACTGTATTTTTATATTAACTTTCAAAATACTGTATACATAACACATATACATACTGTACGTACACAGAAATACAAACTTTATATCACGGGAAATTACATATGATTCTTGTATAAGCAGTAATATGTTTCTGTAAAATGTTATATCAAAAAATTCTAATATAACAAATTGCCATTGTATTATTGATGTTTGTTGGCAGTCTGACCTGAATAAAGTTTAATAAAAAAAAAAGAAAAAAAGAAATACAAACTTTATTATTGTGCTATCGAAAGTTCTGACTCATGGAATTCTTGATTTTTTTAGTGATGAAGTTGTCTACTTGTTTTCTTTTTCTTTTATTAATCAATTATAATATCAATTAATAATGTCTGTAGCAAGTGATCGCATCCAAAACACCCCATCTTGCTTTTGTATTTCTTTAAAAATCTGGATAATTTGCTGCAAATTGATAAACGGTTTCAGTTATCATCATCAAACTTTTATGGAGGAAATCTGTAGCAAGTTCTTTGGGTTTCTTGTTTTCAGAATCACTATTTGTAGGATATGTATGATCCACTGGTTCTGCCAGTTCTTGAAGGTCATCTCTGAAAATTGTTGGCTATCTCCAGCCATATTTTGTCCCACATTCCTTTCATACATTTATCAGTCTTTCGAACTGATTTTCGATGTTGCATAAGATCAATTATGCAAGGCCGTAACTACCCATTAAGAAAAAGCCAATAGAAAATGAGACCGTCATTATTAGGTCAGTAAAACATGGAGGTTAAATGTCAATCAATTAGCGCTTGGGGGTCCGATATGCGATCGGACTCGCAAAACCGCAGAATACAAAATAATAAAAATCAATGCCAATACTGTTCTAGTCCATGTGGGTGGCCTGATATGTATTAACTCTTGAGATCAATATAACCCCAAACTGAAACATAAAAAAATTAAATTTGTATTGCCGATTTGCGAGCTTGAGACTGTTGTGCAATTAATTCTAATGTCTTTCATCACTTTCCCCATCATTTACAGTGCAGTATTGATTTTTTATTTGTATTTACAGTGCTACGGACAGGAGTTTAAGCCCCTTGCGAGTCCTATCTGGCACCCGTAGGATTTTCTCCTACATTTGCGGTTTACAGGTGTGAAAACATTTGCAGGCTTGAGAAATTGTAGCAATTGAATAGCGATTTGCAATATTAGCGCTCAGAACTCTTGGGGACATGAAAGATCAAAAGCTTCGATGGGCTGTAAGTTCCGGTTTTAACAACCACAAGGATTTCAAGGCCGTAACCCGTAACCCGTTTGTAGCACGCAAAATACACTAGTTGAATAGCAAAATAACTTACGGCCTCGATTACGGGCTACTGTAAGTTATAATTGCTCAACTGAATCGGCTCCATGTGATTAGGCCAAAGTAGACATGTGGACATGTCTGAGGAGAAGGAAAAGTCTGCTGCTGCAAAAAAAAACATTCAGCATAGGAACCTGGACCATTAGAATTATGAAACAAGGTGGGGGCGGAGCTAGCGTCTGGTGCAGGAAGACGCAGGGGGACAGAGCTCCTGCTTGAAAATAGACAAAAGAGGCCCAAAAAGGGCCAAAAAGGGCCAAAAGTCCGGCCAAAGCAGGCCACATCTCCCCACAAGACAGGGGGGAAGCAAAGGGGACACCCCAGAACCCCCCGAAGGCGCATCTGGAAAGCCCGCCGGCATAGTTAGCGCGGCCGCGCTCCGGCAGGGCACAGCAGGGCTGCAGCCCAACCAGTGCTCCTTTACAGGAGGCCCCCAAGACCCGTGGATCGGGGGTACAGTCCGGGTCCAGCTGGATCCTGCACCAGGAGTGGTGCAGTCGTGCCAGGAGGGATCCCAGAGCTGGGAGGCGGCCATCTTGCCTGAGCACGAGGCGTCATCGGTGCAGGAGGCCCAGACAGGGTGAGTGCCCCAAGAGAGGGTCAGGGGCTCCACGGGGGGCGATCCCAGACATCTGGCCAGGGCAGAGAGGCCTGAGAGGGCTGAGGAGACTACAAGAGAGAGGGGGAAAAAAGCCCGCGAAACGGGAGGCCGCCATTTTGTCAGCTGGGCCTGGTGGAGGGGTCCTGGTCAACCCTATATCCCCCTACAGCATTCCACACTGCCTAGGAGTGCAACTCTAAGAAACACTGAGGCTGCTGAATTGGGGTCTGGCTGCACAGGATAGGATCTGCCCTACAAGCCTGGCACAGCGTAATCCTCTCCCTGATCCAGCTCATGTAAGTGACTCTGCATTTTTCTATTAAGCACATCACAGGTGCACGGCCATCTTTCTTGCTCCTTCACATACAGACTGCCTTTGGTAGCATATATCTGACCAGAATAACAGTGAGAAGGATCATACGCCAATTTTTCTTGCAGTGGCACAGACCACTATTTGCTCCACGTATATACACCTAGAAAGACACAGCATCAGGAGTGAAAGTAGCCTGGGAGTGCAGACCCCCACCCTATGTGTGCGGCATCAGTTACCCAGTATATATTGGCCATTGGCGCGAGGCTGTCACAGCGATCTAGGGCAATTCTGAAGTGACAGTGACACCTAGTAGTTGAACAATTCAAGACGCCAGGCAGGGGAGGCCTGAAGAACATGGGCACGCACGCTCCATATAGAAGGTATGTGCGGAAGGGATCCTGGAGCTAGAGGCAATGGGGAGGCGACAAGCAGAGTAAGCTGAAATAATGAGATCCTTTTCATGAGCGACAAGGAATACCCCAGCACCCTAGCCGGAACAGACGCAGCGCACATACTCGTCACAAACCCCATGCCAGGGGCGATGTCCTAGCAGGCCACGCAAGCTAAAATAGATAACACCAGGGAGACCCTCTATAACCAAGACAAACCCACGGTGACCGGCGGGCCTGGAGCAGAAGCAGGACCGAGGATGAAGAAAGGGAAGAAAAGCATAACCTCCAGGGGCATTTCCGATCATTTCCCAGTGGCAACTACACCGAAAAGCAAAGCAGGGGAGAGCTCCCCAGAACGGTCAGAGATGTCAGAAGCTGAGGGAGACCGGCCCAATACAATCACTGATGTGGACTTCTCGGTGTCGGCAATGGCCAAATTCGAAGTGTTGCTGAAAACCCAGCTGGCGTTGGCCCTGAAGGATGTGAGAGAAGAGATTTGTGCGGTGGGTCAGAGAACCCATGAGCTGGAACGAACAACTGATCAAATCATATCCGCTCAGGAGGAAGATAAGCAGGAGATAAGTGCTAATACTTCTCGCATTGAGGCTCTGGAAAGCAAGATAGAGGATCTAGAGAATAGATCCCGTAGGCACAACGTCCGTCTGAGAGGCGTCCCGACGAAAGTGGGTGACATCATGGCGTACCTTGAAGCAGTATTCTTTACCATCATTCCCGGCCATCAAAAGGAGGATCTGCTGATAGAAAGGGCCCATAGGGCACTGGGTGGCCCTAGCAACCCAGAAAAAACAAAAGACATTGTTGTGCGCTTTGTGAGACAAAGTTCCAGAGACTTGATAATGGCTAAGGCAAGAAGGTTGCCCAAGATAGTGGGACCGGACGGCTCTTCTTTACAACTGTTTGCAGATCTTGCCCCAGCAACCTTAGCAAAAAGGAGAGAGATGAAACCAGCTCTGGAGATCTTAACTGCGAACAAAATCCAGTATAGATGGGGATTTCCATTTAGCATCCAATTTGAATGGAGGGAGCAACTACATAGAGCTTTTTCCCTGGCAAGCCTTCAAAAAAAGCTGGTGCATTTACAGCTGGTTCCAGAAGGTACTAACCTGTTGGGTCAGCTACCCAGACCCAGAGAGCGGCCTTCCAGAGAATGGTCCGAAGTCTCCGGCAGGAAGAAACAAAGACATGACAACAGACTGGAGCAACGAGATCAGAGTGGTGGTACCAAGGAAGGGGAGCCACCATGTAATGATATAATGGACTGATAAGCTATTTCATAGTAACAGGGACTAAAGGCAGTACATACGGTTAATAACGTAGAGTCTTGCTTTACTGTTTGGGACGAGTCAGAGTAATGGCCAGGGGGAAGCTGGGGTTTTGCTTTGCTTAGCAACAAAGCGTATCAAGAACGAGGATCACAGTTAGGTTAATTAAAGCTGAAGCTTATAATGCTTGTTTGCCGCCCATAGTTTAATGGGGGAAGGTTTTTTTTTTTCTTTTTTTTGTTCTTCTCTTAGTAGAAAAAACTGAGTAGTATAGTTGACTACTATCAGGAAGTTCCTCACACTAGGGATCTTTAGTGGGTTCAGGGATCTCCACTCCCTAGGCACGAAGGTGCAAGATGGTTAGTTATGTGAGGAGGAGGGGGGAGGGTGGGGGGAACAGGGCCCAAAAGGGTTTAGTTATTCAAGTTTTGTTGTTAATGTGTTTTTACTGTATTTCTCTTGCTCAGGCTGGTAAAGAAACGGATGCATTGGCAACTCGCCGGCTCTCACGGACCTCTCCCGCGGAATCCAAATCCTCTGTCTCCACAAATGGTGAGTCACCATTGACAATAGTAACACATGACTATAATACCTATGGCTGAGTCAGAATACGTCTGCATCACACATAACGTTAGAGGCTTTAACACCCCCTCCAAAAGAAGCAAAGCGTTCCAATCTTACAAAGCCCATAACCCGGCGGTTATATTTATCCAAGAAACACACTTTAAGCGCCGCCAGGTCCCGTCCTTTATGGACAAAAACTTCCCCACATTTCACGCTACATGTAGTAACTCTAAGAAGGAAGGGACAGCGATTCTGCTACACAAAAATTTCCCGTTCATACTAGACAAAAAAATAGTAGATAGGCAGGGATATTACCTGTTTCTGACAGGGACCGTCCTAGACCTTCCGGTTACCTTAGCCACCATGTATGCCCCTACTAACTCCCCACACAATCATTTAATCAGAGCGCTGAGACACCTAGCGAAAGTGAGGGAGGGTAAGATCATCCTGGGGGGAGACTTCAATCTGACGTTGGACGTGAAAAATGATAGAACAGGGAAAAATCTAGGAGGCAAATTCTCTAAAAAATTGAAAATAATTCAACTACTGCTAGGGGAACTAGGAATAGTGGATCTATGGAGGGAATGTCACCTAGGGGCTAGAGAGTTCACCTTCTACTCATACCCCCACAAAGTATACTCCAGAATAGATTACATACTAACGGACTCAATACTGTTGAAGGAGGCTAGGGGGGTGGAAATAGTACCACAGCCTGGTTAAGGCGACCATAAATCTAGGCCCCACAACTAAACCCCCATACAAGTGGAGACTGAACGAAAGAGTATTAACGATTCCGTCAGTTAAAGACAGAATAACCCAAGAATTAGAACTTTTCTTTGAGTCTAATGAGACACCGGGGATGGGGATTGGCTGGGTTTGGGTGGCGCATAAGGCCTACATCAGGGGCATGTGTATAAAGGAAGCGGCCAAGTTTAGGAAGGATCAGAAAGCTCGGGAACGGAAACTTACGGAAGAGCTAGGCGCCCTAGAAAAGGGTAACCAACAAAAACCTAACAAGCAGACTAGGCGGGAAATTGAATGAGTGAGAGTAGAATTAGATAAGATTTACTCAGAAAGTGCAGAAAAATTGCTTAGGAGAACTCATCATAAATTCTTCCTCCAAGCAAATAAACCTGATAGGATGCTGGCGAGAAAGTTAAGATCAAAACATATGCAATCACGAATTCATTATATAAAAGTAGGGGGCAGTGTGAGAACGGCTAATCCCACTAAGATACAGGAAATGTTTTTCCACTTTTATCAGAACCTCTACTCGGCGGCCGGTAAGGAAACGGAAGGTAGCATAAGATCATGGCTAGACAGGTACGATTTACCAAGATTGGAGGAAACTGAGGTAGAAGCGCTAAACACTAAAATTTCACTCGAAGAAGTTAGGAGAGGAATACAAGCTTTGAAGAATGGTAAAGCCCCGGGTCCAGATGGGTTCTCCAACATGTACTATAAGACCTTCAAGGATCAGTTGGCACCCAGATTAGCCAAATTGTACAACCATATCTTAGAGGGACAGTCAATTCCCCCTGAAATGAATCTGGCCGAAATAACTCTTTTTCCTAAGGAAGGGAAGGACAACACAGAGGTTAAGAACTACAGGCCCATCTCTTTGTTGAACGGGGATATTAAACTCTTGGCTAAGATTATGGCGGACAGGGTCTCAAAATTTCTTCCACGTATTATACACAAGGACCAGGTAGGGTTTGTCCCCCATAGACAGGCTCGAGATAACATTAGAAAAGTAATCAATTTAATCCACCATGCCAATAATAACAAAATCCCGGCATGCCTTTTGGCGTTAGACATTGAGAAGGCCTTTGATTCTTTGGAGTGGCCATACCTTGGGGAGGTCTTAAAGAAATTTGGTTTTACAGGAGGATTCCTAAACTTAATTAATACATATTATAGAAACCCGGAAGCGCATCTGAAGCTCCCGGGCACACTGAATCAGGCCATCAAAATTGGAAGGGGTACGAGACAGGGGTGTCCCCTGTCCCCCTTACTCTTTGCTATCGCAATGGAACCATTAGCACAGGCAATTAGGATGAACTCAGGGATCAAGGGTCTGGTAATAGGGCAACAACACCATAAACTTAACCTGTTTGCAGACGATATATTGTGCACAATAACAGAACCGGAACAATCCATCACTACCTTGATGGACACCCTTTCAGAGTTTGGTCGCAAATCAGGGCTCCTCATTAACGTCGGGAAAACAGAAGCATTGGCTATAAATCTAGATTCTCACACTAAAGAATTAATATCAGACAAGTTCAAATTCCAATGGGCCAAGAACTGCATTCAGTATCTAGGGATAAAAATCACGCCGCATACAAATTCCTTATATGGGTCTAACTATCCCCCGCTTTATAAAAGACTTAGTGAAGATATGCATAAATGGTCTAGCTATCCTATTTCATGGCTGGGAAGGATTAACTCCTTTAAGATGACAATTCTACCGAAGCTGTTGTATCTGTTTAGGACCCTGCCAATCCCAGTCAATCAGGTAGACTTGAAAGGGTTTCAAAGGAAAGTATCCCAATTTACATGGAAGGGCAAACCCCCCAGAATTAATAAGGAGATAATGTATAGGCACAAAGATAGGGGTGGTCTATCATTCCCAGACCTGAAGAAATACTATAGAGCGGCACAACTATCGTTTATTCCCTTAATTCATTCAGGGGTTCACCAACCGCTATGGAAAACACTAGAAGACCAGTGGCTAAACCCATACTCCTGGGACACCCTGGTCTGGTTGGATGGGGTGCCGGAGGGTGTGGGAAAGATAAAGCACCCGGTTATAGCCAATACGTTACAAGGATGGAAATGGGCCCTGAAACACACAAACCTTTTTAGACACCCATCCCCGATGCTCTCGGTATTTGGGCATCCACAGTCTCCAACAGGGATCAGCTCAGAGGCAAAATGGTGGTGGAAATCTAGGGGGCTGGATAGGCTAGGAGCTTGGCTAGGAACGGACATTCCAATAACATATGAATACTTGAGAGATCATCATGATATCCCTATTGATCAACATTTTAATTTCTGCAAAATCAGACATTTGGTCAATACTATAGGTAGAATGCAAGGCCCCCCGAAAAAAACATGGCTTTCGGGAATATGTCAAAAAGTTCCTCTGACTAAAGGAATTATAGGGGGTATATACGAAATCTATAATACACCTCCAGAACGGGTAAGGGATAAATACATAGAGGAATGGGAGAAGGACATAGGAGAACACTGGGAAACGGAGAAATGGGAGAAAGTTTGGAAAAATATTTACAAAGGTTCACTAAACCACACACTTCTAGAAACCGCCATTAAGGTCCTCCATAGAACTTACCTAACCCCTGTAAGAATGGCGAAGTGGAACAATTCAGGGGGGATATATTGTACAAGGGGTTATCAGACCCCTGGCTCTTTCATACACATGTGGTGGGAATGCCCTAAAGTTGCTCAGGTATGGACAGCTGTGACAGATCTTGCAGTTGACATTTTCAAAACCCCAGGAGGGGGCTCATTAGATTCATGTTTATTGGGAATCCCAGACCCACGGCTATCCCCAACACAAAATAGGCTACTACAGTTTATGTACATGGCTACCAAGTCACATATCGCTAAACATTGGAAAACGGATACACTTGAGCTTCAGGCTATAAAAAACAAAATAAACTATCTAGCAGTAAACGAGCACATGACACATATTTTGGCAGATTCGGTCCAGAAATACAGAGACATATGGGACCCATGGTTAGCATATGCGGGCTAGCAAGGTGGGAACACAAGTGGGTAAGGCAACAGAGAGAGGGTAAACAAAAGGGAAAAAAAAGAAGGGGACAAACTAGGAGGAGGAGGAAACGTGAGAGGCGCTGGAGAGTCCGACGAGGAGCTATGAAGTCCAGCAAGGTAAAACGAATAGAAATTATAATTCTTGTTTCTTATATATTATATGTGAAAATACAGATGACACTACAGTTTTGACTTTTGTTCAAGTTTAGGTGTGTAAGAATGAATAAAGGATATGGGGGAATGATATGTTGAATTAGGTTTCGGGGATTAAGAATAGATACCTTGTACCTAGGAAGGTTATTTTTTAAGGGTAGTAAGGAGGGAAGGGCTATAGGCTTAAATGACCAGGCTTAAACCCGAGTATGTATAAATAAAGACAAAAAAACCCTATTGGAGATTGTTTTTCTGTTTGTTTTGTTTTATTTTAGAATTTCACATTTGGTTAGTTTAGTTGGCGTGGGTAGGATTTATATAAGTTAAATGCTATATGGAATGTTGCAGGCAGGGCAAATACAGAGAACACTAGAAGGGCAATTGGGGATTAAGGTTAATATTGCCAATTGTAATAGGCCCCATTAAGCCTAGCCTGCGAGCTATGGATTACTGAGTCGATAAATGAAAAGTTACAGAGGAAAAAAAATAAATTATACCCATTTATGGTTAGTGTTGTATTACTAGAAAACGGAAAAGGAAGGGGGAGAGGTCACGTTGATTGCAGAGTCAGGCTACATATGTTTATAGAAATGCTTTTAGAAGGTTAATTCCTGACCTGTGAGTCATGGCTTACTGATATATTGTTTGTTTAATATTGGAAGTGACCAATAAAAACTATTGATGAAAAAAGAATTATGAAACAAGGCACAATGGAAATGATCAAACATGAGATGATAAGAATAAACACTAATATCCTGTGGTTGGTGAACTCAAATGGCCTGAATGGACATTTCATATCAGACAACCACCAGATGTTCTTAACTTCTTTCCTGGGCTACTTTCAAAGCCTCATAAAAAATATATAAATTAATTAATTCATATATACCTTTTTTTAAGTTATTATTTTAAATCTGACCCACCAACTCACTAGTCAATATTCATCTGGCCCACCAACATACTAGCCATCATAAATCTGGCACAACACACTAAAGTAGTTGTATAGCAATAAACTAGTATAAGCAGCTGTGATACAGTGAGAGCCATTGTTGACTTGATTAAAAGGCCAAGTAGTAAGAAAAACCGCACTTGTTTCTGAAGTAAGCAACCCCTACTGGACACTATGGAGAAAAGAGGGGCATGACCTGTCTCTGGAATGAGAGGAAAGGGGTAGTATCTGAAGGAGGATCCTTTAGGATCACTTACAAGGAGGGTCCGTGCTCTTCGTCCTCAGACCATTCCCTCCCTGCCATTGTAGCAGATCTACCATCCACACAATGCCTGATTTGGTAAGAGTCACTGGTTTACAGTTTGTTACTCCTCTTTACTATAGAGGTGGAAGCCCTAATTAAATTATTAAAGCAGGAGGTTACAGACACAGGAGCATATTGGGTAGCCATAGCCTAGCTGCTTTTAACACAGTTTACCTTCCTTGGGGCAACCTTCATTTGCTTCATAACATTCAAGGTGTCCTTCCAGACCACTGTCAAGAGGCAGGACCGGCACGCTCTTGAACTACCACCAGTTAGGTCCACATACCGGATGGGTATATGGGCCAAATAGATTTTAGCTGAGCTGGGCCTTGGCTGGAATCTTGGCACTGTGTCGGGTACCATGTGTCCATATATACAGGGTTGCAGCTTCTTTAAACCCAAAATAACTGCAAGACACTCTTTCTCAATGACCGCATAATTTAACTTGTTCAGTTAGGGAAGCTGCTTCTTTGCCAGGTCAGTTAGAGGCTTGGCCACAGAGCTGGAATAAAATACAAATTTACAGTAATAGCCTGCTGTACCTAGGAATGCCATAACCTGCAGCTTAGTCTTAGGTGTGGCCCTCTAGCTGTAGAGTTTACCTTAGCTGGCTAAGGACGTATCTTCCCACTACCTACATAATGCCCCAAGTACTGTAATTCTCCCTGCCCAAACTGGCATTTGTCTGGCCTAATAATCAAACCTGTTTTGTGGATGCATCTCAGCACAGCAGTTGGGTGCCATAGATGGTCATTCCTTGTCTCTCTAAATATGACAATATCATGTAAGCATGCATGGGCATAATTGTGATATCCCTGCAATAACTGGTCTACCAGACTTTGGAAAGTGGAGGGGGCATTTTTAATTTCGAATGGCATCACAGTAAATTGGTAAAGGCCAAATGGAGTGATAAAAGACAATTTCTCCTTAGCAGAGTCAGTTAGCGAGATCTGCCAATAGCACTTAGACAAGTCCACTGTTGTCAGGTAAGAGTCTTTTCCTAACAGTTTATCTTCCTTGGGGATGTGATAAGCATCCGTTACTGTCTTCTCATTAAGCTTCCAGTAGTGTACACAGAAGAGGATAGTACCATGTTTTGTTTAGGAATTAACACATCTGGGGAGGCCCATGGACCTCAGGAGGTCTCAATCACACTTATGGCTAGCATCTCCTGAATTTATTTCTTGATGCTATCCTTAACTAACTCAGGGATTCTGTAGGGCAGGGTTGGGGAACGTCCGGCCCATGGGCCTTATAAAGTTTGTTTAATCATTTGGCCTGGCCTTGCCAAGGCAATTGCAGGCGGGACTTGTAATTCAATAATCTAGGAGCTTTTTTCATAGCAACATAAATTTATATTAAGTGAATCATAATAATAATGTAAATTTTGAGGGCAAGCAAGGAACGTCTATTATGGGACAGACAGGACACATACGAGTACATGACGGGACAGACACCTATGCTTCTTGCTGGCTGCCCGCGGCCCGTCTGCCTGTATTGCGCTGACTCAGAGGACAGTCAGTGCCAGGGAGGCTGGGAGTGTACACGTCGTGAAAGTGTTAACACACACTGGATAGTTATTAAAACTTAAGTAGTGTGACATCCTACAAATTATGACTACAAAGAAAAGAAAAGTTGATGCAGAGTATTGATCTTTCCAAGAGAAATGGACAATTGTTTATTTTTTCTTGAAGTCAAAGGCAAACCTGTGTGCCTAGTTGTTGATGATGTGTTAGCAATAATGAAAAAAGCCAATCTGGAGCATCATGACAGCTCAAAACATGCTTAACTCATTGAATTGGGAGGTCAAATGTGTCTGGATAATATCAATGCTTTTCAGCAGAGTTTGGAATCACAACAAGCTGCTTTCACTAGGCCTTGTGACAGAGACAACATCATTCAGACAAGTTATGTAGTGAGCGAGCTAATCGCAAAGTAGCTGAGGCCTCATGTAGAGGGAGAGTTTGTGAGTGCATGGTGGCTGTAAAATTGTTTCAGAGAGTTAGTGTGTCTTAGAGAATCGTCTCAGATCAGATTACTGACTTAGCACAAGATATTGAATACAAACTGAAGGATTCTTCAGGAGATTTCCAATATTCTCTCTGGCTTCTGACAAGACAACAGACTGCCCTTTTTGTTCATGGGATAACTGCAGAGTTTGACATGCGAGAGGAACTGCTGTCACTGGAAGCCATGCATGGCAGTACAAGAGGTGAAGACTTGTTTGATAGACTTGTGTTATCAAACTTAACTTTTCGAATGTTAGCTCAAGTGGCTTTACTACCAATGGAGCTTCAGTCATGGTTGGCTCACAAAAATGGTTAATTGCATTTGTCAAGAAAGAACTGAATCATCTCAGTTTTGATCCAAGTAGTTTAGTTATATGCCACTGCATCATAAACCAAGTCTCTGTGCACAGTCGTTGCAACTCAACAGCCCCCATTTTAAGGAGTTACTGAATGATCTTGACTCTAAATACGGTGATCTTGTCTATCAACGTGAAGTGCGGTGGCTGAGTCGAGGGAACATGCTCATGAGGTTTTACAAACTGCGGGATGGAGTCAAGCAGTTCATAGAGATGAAAGGAAAACCTGTCAGGGAACTCAATGATAGCAAGTGGGTGTATGATCTAGCGTTCAAATATAAAGTTCTATAAATGTTACATAAGCAATCATGAATTTCCCACTTTGAGGAGAAATGCACTAAAATATTCATCTGTGTTGGGAACGACTTGCTGCTGCAAGCAGTACTTTTCAAAAATTACCATTGCAAAGAGACGACTACCCGATGCAAACCTGGAGAAGCAGTTGCAAGTAGCAACATTATCAATACTAGCTAATTGTTAAGTTGATAATTTTGTATGGGCTGCAAATTATGTTATAAATATCCAAATGGCCCTTGGCAGAAAAAAAGTTTACCACCCCTGCTATAGGTTGATTGATTAAGGGAAGCCTGACCTGGGGTGAATGCTTAATCAAAGAGGTACCACCAAGTAAGGTCAAGTATAACTGTTGATATCATCTTAGCACATTCTGAAGTTATTGCTTCTGCTGGAGTTTAAGGTTAGGAAAAAGAGAAAGTTGAGACCTCTCTTGTTCCCACAAGATTTGGAGCAAAGAGGTTGGGCAGTTCCCCCATCTCTTGGTCCTCAGTTGTTGGACATATGGCCATAGTACTGCTTCAGCATGTTTAGATAGAGAAATTTTTGTACAACATGATTCTTGTCTAGCCCACTATATTCGTACAGCCCCTTAAAATTGGGGTTATGTTTCAAAAAGTAGCCTGTAGTGAAAAAAAGTAGGGCTGAAGGCTATTAAATTAGCCTCATAAACCTCTATGTTGCTGACTTGCATGATAGAACACAAGAGGGCCAAAAATGCCTATGTTTTGTAGAAAGTGGAACATTGCAGCATGCAACCCTTTGATCTGTCAAGCCCGTATCCGCTACGTTCCCATTTTGCTATTAAATTGGTACGAAGTCCCACTTGAGCTAGACCGTAACACGCAAATCGAGTACAAAGGCCAATGTTTGCTTGAGAGGAACCACAAAGGTTTTAGAAGCCCTTACGTATGCTGCGTGAGCAGCAGGAGAGACCCAAACCTCCCTCCGGCCCCTAAAGTTCCCCCCTGCTCCCCAGACTAATCCCCATGCTGCACGGGTCCCGATTGGGACTTCTGCAGGCTCCCAATATTGACCCTTACAGCGGGAGTCCCGATCGAGACCAGCGCGGCAGTTAAGATGTTAACCCCTGCCGCGGGGGTACTTCAAGTACCCCTGCGGCACCTAAAATTAACTCCCCTATGCTGGGGGTCAGCATCGGGACCCCCACAGTGTCCCCATGTTACCCCTTGCAGCGGGGGTCTCAATGGGGACCCTCGATGCATTTAAAAATTCTAATTTGCCGCCTTGCGGGTCCTGAAAGGACCTTAAAGATCTTTAAAGGACCCCCATTAACGAAATAATTAACCCCTGCCGTGGGGGTATTATAAGTACCCACCCAGTATCTAAAATTAACGCCATCACTCATGGGGGTCTATCTAGACCTTTATGAGCCTCTAATTAACCCTATTAGTCCCATGAGGGTCTATACAGACCCTTATGGGGCAATACTTAACCCTCCCAATTGACACTATAAGTTCCATGAGGGTTTTCCAGGACTCTCATGACACAAAGTCACAACACTACACTATTAACCCCCTCTACCCTATTAACCCCCCTCTACCCTATTAACTCCCCCACTACACTATTAACCCCCATCTACACTATTAATCCTCTACCCTATTAACCCCCTCACTACCCTATGAACCCCCCTCTACCCTATTAACCCTTACACTACCTACCTAACCCCCTAATAAAACCCCTAGCACCCCACTAATTACACCCAAAAAACCATTACAGAAAATAAAAAACGTAACTTACATAAAATAAGAAAGCCAACATTACAGAAAAATAAAAAAGGTAGAATTACATAAAATAAAAAATACATTACATAAAATAAAAAAGACTACATTACACCAAATAAAAACATGCATTACATACAATAAAAACCCTATAATTACACAAAAAACAACCCCCCTTACTAAAACTAGAATAGGGTAAATTAGACCACTTACCTTGACCTTCATCCCTGGTGAGGCCAGACAATGGACATAGAATCAGGCCATTCAGGACTTAGTGAGCTAAAAGAGGTTGGTCTCAGAGTGCATTATTATGTCCATAGAACTAACCTATTATGGTTAGTTTGTTCTCTGAATGCAAAAAGCCCATAGGGTTACTCACCCTAAGTGTGATAGGGGGCTCCAGATGTGGACTCCTTGCTCACTATTCCTTAAAGAGTTTTCAGCTGATAGCCACACCTAAGAGTGCTCAGAACAGACCTCAGTAAGGATACCACAATTCAAATTATATTTACCTTCGCAGTACAGCTGGAAGATTTCCAGGCCACCCCCGCTTCAGACTCTTCCCCAGGATCACTTTACCAAAATGTAGATGTTATTTTAGGGGGATGCCAAATGAAGCTAACCAGGGTTCCCAAATTGGATCGCTTTACCAAAATGTAGATGTTATATTAGGGGGATGCCAAATGAAGCTAACCAGGGTTCCCAAATTGCTTGAAATTGAGAAACGCTGTCCAGAATAATATCGGTTAATCTTTCATTGATAAGTAGGTAATTAATCTTTCTAATTACCTCCTGGAAGTAAAAAAAAACTGTCTTCCAACTACTGGCTATGTGCGTTTTGGCAGCCGACACCATTAATTAGAATAATTTATTCTGAGGTTGAGATAAACTCGTAATATGAACCCCCAGCAGGCAAGTTTCCATTGAGGGTGAAACTACCTTTTGAAAAAGTGTGGAATCTAATTGGGCTAATTGCCCACATATTTTCTGGGGGGATGGGCACGACCACCAGGTGTGAATATGATCCCCTAAGTGTTGGCATCCCCTAAAACATTTATTGCTTTCAATCGGCTTAAATTTCTGTACTTTTTAAGGTGTGCAGTAAACTCTATGTAAGACTTTAATAGACGTCTCTAATAGAGCCGAATTGAGAGAGCCTCTGGAAAGATTGGAACAGCATTCTGTCCAATTGTCCCAGTCCCATTCTACCCCAAGGTCCCTTTCCCATTGTACTAAGAATTTGGGTTTCTGGCCTCTGGTAGTGTTGGGAAAGGTATCATACAGTGAGCCCAGAACACCTTTGGTAAGAGGTACATTTTTGCATATAACAGACATCCAGGAGGCCCTGGGGGGTCCAAATTCTCTTGAAGTCTTACTGACCCAGCACCTAATTTTCAAGTAATTATAGAGTTCTGTAACGGGCAAATCATGGGTTGTGCAGAATTGGTCATAAGTCAGCAAGTTATCATTAAAAAAACAGTTCCCTATGCGCTCCAGGTTTCTGGAGGTCCACCAGAATTTAGCGATGTTGTTCGAGTCTGCTAAGATTGGTGGGAAAGACATAACTGACATGAGTGGGGACAAACTCGAAATAAGTCGATGCCTGGAGTTGGGCCACCCCCAGGAGCGAAGAGTTAGATAAAGCATGGGTTTTTGATGGGTTGTGAAGGAGGCTAGTAATTTTGTGATCCAAATTAGCTTATCCCAACTATGTGGAGACATTTGCTGGTTTTCCATGAAAATCCAGTATAGCTGGTGTGTTGTAGAGTGTGTTCTGGGCAGATGGACCAGTTGACCGGCTTTGAGATAAAACCTAAAGTTTGGACATGCAAGTCCACCTCTGTTTTTATGCCTGAACATCGCCTGCTTGGAGATACGATGGGGTTTATTTCCCCATATAAACCTAAATATGCTGTTCTGGAACTTATCTAAGTCTGTAAGTGAGATTGGGATGGGAATAGTCCTGAAGAGATACAGAATTTTAGGTAGGATGCTCATTTTAGTAGCCGTTTAGTTTGCCTTGTATAGGGCGGCCATTTTAGATGTAAGTTTGACACCTAGGTATTTTTTAAACTGTGCGTGCCAAACAAAGTTATAATCAGATTTAAGAGAGTCAATCTCAATTTGTGACATACCCAGACCCAAAGCTTCAGGTTTCTCTACATTTAGTTAAAGTCCTGAGATTTTGCTAAATTCCTTTATTGTTGACATGAGTGCTGGTATAGAGCAAAGGGGTTTGGTCAGGGTGCATAGTATGTCATCCGCAAAGAGAGAGAATTTAAAATGCCAGTGGCCTACTTGAATCCCCTGAATGACGGAATTAGATCTAATTGCTTGTGCAAGGGGTTCCATGGCAAGTGCAAATAACAAAAGTGAAAGTGGGCACCCTTGCCTAGTCCATCTTTTAATTTGTATGTTAGCTTTGTGCTCTCCTGGTAGTTTTAGATTCGCTGTTGGGGAGTCGTAGTATCTCCGAAGCAGGTTGATAAAGCGTCCCCTGAATCCAAATTTATCTAGCATTTTATGCAAATACGGCCACTCTACCGTATCTAAAGCCTTCTCAATGTCTAGAGCTAGAAAGGCACAATGGAGTGTCAGATTTGTGTGCTATATACTGAGTATTTAAGACCTTCCTGACATTGTCCCCTGCCTCTCTGAAGGGAATAAACCCTGTCTGGTCCTTGTGAATTAAGTCTGGTAAGAATTTAGAGATGCGATTGGCCATAATTTTGGCCAAAATCTTAACATCCCCATTAATCGGTGAGATGGGGCGGTAGTTTTTTACCTCTCGATTATCCCTACCCTCTTTTGGAAAAGCGACTAGATCAGCCTGCTTTAGTTCGGGGGGGCATGGATTTCCAATTTAATATTGCATTGAATAAGGACGTTAAATAGGGGGTAAGAAGGGGTTCACATTTTTTGTGATACAGATTAGTGAAGCCGTCTGGCCCTGGGGATTTGCCCAATTTAACACCTTGAACAGTAGATTTAACTTCCTCTTGGGACAGATCCGCATTCAAGCTTCGAATCGGCCAATTGACCAGCGTCCTTTGGTCAGGCCTTGTGTCTAGTGTGTTGACCGCATGCACTATCCAAAAGATGTTTCGTTCCCCCCTACCATGAACTTGAGCTGCCACCAGTGTCCACTGCCTCTTGGGATGGGTGGAGGAGGTTTCTCTTGCCTTGCTTCCCATCTTTCCTCCGAACAAAGATGCGGGTGCTTCAGCACCGATAAGCAGTCCTCTAGTAGTGTGTGGGTGGTATAAGTTGTGCCTTGGAAGTTGAAAGAGAGGGCAAACAGGAGATTCCAGCGATACTGAATCTTGTGTTGGAGAAGAATTGCAAGAGCAGGATTCATTAGCCTTTGTTTGCTAAGAGTGTCAGGGGACAGGTCAGTGTAGAACTGCAAGGGAGAGTCGTCCGGGTCCTTAATAGTATGTAGCTTCCTGGTAGCCAAAAGTAGAGTCTCTCTAGCTTGCTGCCTCGGAAATCTGACAATGACATCTTTGGGAGCATCCTGGCTCCTTGTGCCTCCCCAAGCTCTATGGGCTCGTTCAATTTCCCACATGGTTTCGGCCTGATCAGGGAGAATTGCAACAATAGTGTCTCTCAGATATTGAGTTAGGTCTTGTATAGCTCTCGGAATGCTGCGGATGCGGATGTTGTGGCGGCGAGATCGGTTTTCCATGTCCTCTATCTTATTTGTAAGATCGAAAACATGAAATGTGTTTTGAGCAATAGATGTCCTATCCCTTTCCTGTGCCTCAGCTAACTGGTCCGTCATCTCTTCCAGAAGCTGGGTGCGCTGTCCCAGATCCTTCAGATCCTGTCGTAGGGGTTCAATCGCCTTTGCTGGGAGCCGTTCAATCGTAGCCATTGATCTAGCTTATAGATCCAAGTGCTGGTGAGATTCTTTGGGATGCTCTTCCTGGTCTGAGTATTCTGAGTGTTCAGAGATAGAGTCCACTGGAGACGGGGGCTGGGCAGATTTTGGTGGAAAATGGTCCCTTATACCCTTAGCAGAGGCTGCACGCTTAGGTTTCGGCATCTTGGCGATCAGGTTAGAAATATCAGCAAAAGTTCCGCCGTTAAGTCGGTTAGGTGTGGTATGCAGAGGGCGGATGCGTTTAATGCTTAGCCTGGTAGACTACTGCATCAGTTTGTATAGGAAGACCGGCTCAATAAATGTAGTTAAGACACCTGCTGCTTGTATCGCCGGATTATGTCCCTATTTAGCTCTTATCCCTAAGTCTCAAGGAAGAGGGTAAAAAAAATGTACACAAAGTCCAGAAGTTGTCAGGGCATCCTCAGGCGGCCTCTATGTAGCAATAAGAGGCGTGGTTTTCACTTATTTCCAGAGGCACTGAAGCAACGTATAGAAACCAGCTTAATGATTGTAGTTTCTCAGGTGCTGTTAAGGCGAGGTAACATAATATACTGCGTGTAGCATGTCAGCTGGTATAGCAGCTCTATGTTAGATGACAGTTGTGCATTCAGCTGTTGTTATTCATATATAGCCAGAGTCTTTCTGCAGTATTCTATATGTCCATAGGATGGCAGTATACTGTAGATGAAGATATGCAAACAGTTTAACACAGTCCATGTATCTGCCTCTGTAGAGAGAGTGCTCTTACACAAGAGTTTCACAGATACCTGCAAAATTAGCAGCCCTATAAATATTCTTGAATAAAAATAGAAATAATGTTTAATAGGGCATGTGGAAACAGTCTCAGTTGCAACGTAGAACTAAAAGTTCCTGAACATGTACAGGGAGATCACAAGTGGTGTGGCACAGAGTTGCGTAAATTCAAGCCCCTGGCTATTATATTAGATGAGGCCACAGGGAAAGTAGTAGAGTCTTTTGTATTGGAGCAAAAATAAGCAAGATGGTCCCAATAAGGCCCCCACAAAGCTCTGTATATCAGGAAAGTTATCTTGTTAAAAAGGAAAGCACAACAGCAACATTATATATATAAAAAAAGGTTGTCATACCCTGAGTGAGGGGATTATCAGACCTTTCTCTGCAGGGTTTATTGTGTTGTATTGTGTGCAAGATTGTGGCTGTGTCAGCCAGCTAGAAACAATAAGGGTCCCTGAAGCGCTAGCACCTAGCTCCAGTGTCAGGCCTTCCCTCCTCCACCTTCCTGCACCTTCCAATGGCAGTCGCTTGTTCATGGGCTCACAGTGTGCCTCTTCCCTTCCTGATTAGCCAGGGGCCAGGTGTCAGAGGGCCCTGAGTTGATCCTACCTCCAGATGAGTCTCTCCGGGCCTTTTCTGTGACCCTCCTGTGACCTCTCCAGAGAGTGCCAGACTCCACTTCAGGCCTCCCTTGGACGTTTCCCAAGATGGCGGCTGCAGTTTTGAGGGCTTTCTGCCCTGCCTCTTCTGTCCTCAACTTCAGGCCACTGCAGTCTCCATTGCTCCCCAGCCGGATCCAGCCACCGCCGGTTAACCCCAACTGCACTCCTCTGATACTCTGGAGGAAGGGACACCCCCTCCATGCGAGGCCTCCAAGGTAAGGTATAGGGCCTCAGTCTCCTGCTCTCTGGTGCAGGGTCCACACACGGGAACAGCGAACGGAGGATCCCAGGGGGTAAGGGACTAGCTTTTCAATTCTCCTTTATAGTATATGATCCATCACCAAATTGTTTAGGAACTAAGTCATCTAAGAACAATAAAGCTGTTAAATCGTTGTTTCTCAATCTGCAGCCAGGGGTACTTTTTAATTATTTCAACCCATTTTAAAGCATGGGCAATCATGTTTGCATCATGATATGTTTGCATAAAGGGGTAAGCTATTTCCCCTTTAACAAAGTCTAACATGTTTAGATGAATGGAATAATTGGTCTGTTATATGTTGAAATTGTATCAACCAACGATTCGGAATTCTTGGTATGCAACATAATATATAGTTGAATGTTGGCAGAAGTGATGTTTTAATAATGGCAATCCTGCTCGCAAATGAACACTTTACTTTTATCCAATCAAGCAAAATCTTCTGAAATTTGTAATATAACATTTTATAATTACTTTCAACCATTTTCTCCAATTGATTGAGAAAAGTAATTCCTAAATGTTTAAAAGCATTGGACTTCCAGTCAAAGGGGTATAATGATTTCAACTGTAATTCGACCTCTAGTGAAATATTAATCTGTAGAGTTTTGGATTTCTGAAGATTCAACTTATAATTTGATATTTTATTATATTCAGCTATTAATAACATAACATGTGAAAGAGATTCTTTCGGACTGGTTAACGACATCATCGCGTCGTCAGCATATAGGCTTATTTTATGTTCCCTCTCTCCCACCCTGACACCTTGAATATTCTGAGAAGATCTAATTGCCTCAGCAAGGGGTTCCATTAAAAGTGCAAACAGAATAGGAGAGAGGGGACAGCCCTGTCTCGTTCCGTTCTATATCTCAAAACTTGAAGAACTAAACCCCATACCTGCCACTGAAGCAGTAGGAAATGTATAAAGTGCCCCTATTGCATGTGAGCCGAATCAGCCTAAGCCAAATTTAATTAGGGTCTGCCTTATATACTCCCACCCTACCCTGTCAAATGCTTTTTCAGCATCTAAAGACAAGAATAGGGTAGGAGCGCAGACCCCCTTAGAGTATGTAATTAGATTAATTCATTTTTGGATACTATCTTCCCACGTGTCTGCCGGCCATAAAACCCAACTGATCTGGGGCTATTAATTTATCAGATAACTTTTTGATTCTATGGGCAAGAATTTTGGAATACATTTTGACGTGAGTGTTTAATAAAGATATAGGTCTATAACTGGATCAGAATTGAGGATCCTGATTAGTCTTAGGGATCATGATTATTGTTGCTTTGATCATTTCTTTTGGAATCTTCCCCTCAGTCTTAATTTCATTAAACATCTCTCAAGTATTTAACTCTGAAGAAAACACTTAAAAAAAAAAAATTGTGTAGCCATCTGGCCCTGGAGTTGTGTAGGGTTTCAGTTGTTTTATAACATCTGTAATTTCTTGATCAGTTATGGGTTTATTTAGTTCTTCTAAATCACTAGATGATAAAACTGGCAATTTAAATCGGTCCAGAAAAAAATGAATTTGTTCTCTGGATGGTTTTTGAAAAGAGAAATATTAAGATTACATAGATCCTGATAGTATTTAACAAAACTTAAACTATATTTTGGGGAGAAGAAATCTTTCTGCCATTAACTTGTATCGTTTTGTTTTTGTTTTTTAACCCTTACTTGATCTGCCAATAATTTACTAATTCCGATATTTTGATGGTGAAATTGTTGTTGAATACGCCAAATTGTTTAATCAGATAAATGATAATTTATTTTATTGATTTTACTTTGCAATATTTTAATTTCTTTCAGGATTTCATCTTGCGGATTGATCTTGTTTATAGTTTCTAATTTATTTAAATTGATATATAGTTTATTATTTGAGATTTCAGTTTTATCAACAGGCCTCTAGTGAAGGCCTTATGGGCATTCCATAAAGTGCATTTTGATTGCACTGTATTATCATTAAGTTAAAAAAAAATGTGATTTTATTACTAAGATAGTTTTTGTTAGTTTAGCAATTACCGAATCTTCCAATTTCCAATGAGGTCTAATTGCTCCCCCTTTGTCCAAAACGATCTTCATATTGATGCATGCAAGATCTGAAAGTGATATATTGCCTATTTCAATGTTTTTAATTTTATCAAAAATATGTATATCTACCAAGAACAAGTCAATTCTTGTGTAGATTTTATGAACATTTGAAAAAAAGGAAACATCTTTTTGATTGGGGTGAAACACACGCCAATCATCATATAAATTATTTTTAATTATCCACTTTGAAAAGTCTTGTGCCTGTTTTGCTGATCTCTTGAGATTTTTACATTTATGGTTAGTGGTTTATCAATTTCAATGTTGGGTACCATATTAAAGTCCCCTGCAATTATGAGGGACCCTTGAGAAAATTTCTTGATAAGGCTGTCAATTTGTTTTAAAAATGTTAACTGTTTTTCATTTGGAGCATAAATATTAATAAGAGTTACTTTATAATTGTTCATTTGTCCAACCCATAAAACAAATTGACCGTTAGGATCAATTATGCTAAATTCCTCAATAGTATTTAACCCTTTAGAAAAAATTATTGACACACCTCTCGATTTTTTTTTATATGTGGAATGATACCTAGGTTCAAAGAGGTTGTTTCCAAATGAAGGAATTTTAGATTTTTCCCAATGGGTCTCCTGAAGAAATACAACGTCAGCCTGCTCTCGTTTAAGTAACCTAATGGCTGTTTTCCTTTTACTGGGTGAGTTTAGACCCTTTACGTTAAAACGTAATAATTTCAAAAACATTTTAGCCAAAACATTATAATCTCCAGTCTAGAATCAACTAGTATCTGATAATTCTTCAACTTAGTTTTAAGAACACAATACTCTTTGTCCAAAAAAATAATACATTTCATCAACTCATTCATACTACGAAACAGATTAGGACTGTTACACATTCTTGGACAGTCCTATTTTACAAGGCTTTAGCCGATGTTCCAAAATGACTGGCAGATTTTGTGTGGAAGTAACGCAACGGATTTAAAAAAAATAAAATTAGTTTCTAACTTTGAATAATAAATTATTAGTAACGGATTGCCAACTAGTTGAAATTGGAGTATATAAGTTCCTCACTCTTTGATTTTTCTGCTACTGTCTCTCTCTTTCCTGTTACTAGACTACATGTTACTTCTTAAGTTGATAAATCAATTTATTAACTGATTATTTATTTCCGACTCTTTTGGGTTATTTCATTATAGCTAAAATGTAGTCTGTTCTTTGCTGAAGTGTCTTATATATCTTTCTCCTTTATTGTATTAAATATAGCTTATATTTGATGTGTCAACATTATTCAAGTTATACATATTCTCTTCAATATTTAAGTTTAATTCCAGTTTGACCGATTCTTTTACTATACTTAATTATCTAATTATACCCTCTACTCCTACTTCAAAATAAATTTTAAAAAAAATACTAATATTTTGAGAAACGGTTTCAAATAATTGTTTCTATCCTTAATATCTATCTATAATTATTTATTTACCCAATATAAATTGGTTCTTCAAATTATTGTATATATTTTTCACTCTTTCCTATTTCTTGTGCCCATCTCTTTAAAGATTTAAGTTTTGCTAGTGATTATATTGTGAATCAACTTAACTAATATACTTTACCGTGAGTATTTTAAACTGTTGTCTATTTATCTCAATGTTGGAAATACCCAGTGATTAAAAGTGGTTGTTTATGTGATAAGATCCTGCCTCACTGTAGAAAATAAAAATACTAGAGAGTGGAGACTCAAACTCACTTAGAAAAACTTCAAATATACAATATACAAATAAAAAGAGAGAAACATAAGAACAATTTAGGTGGGTTGCCATTCTGGTGTTGGAAATAGTTTGAGAGGACTCCATTGTGGACTCAATCTTAAAGTTCCATTTAGCCAGAATGGATTCTCCAATTGAATAAATGTTATGCCAGTCTGATCCCTTTAAGACTAGCAACCCCACTGGGAAAGTCCTTTTATAGACATCGGGTTATGGCTCCGTATTCTTTTCTTTTATTGATGGTCGCTTGGGAAAAGTCAGTAAAAAATTTGATGTTATCATACAGAGGTTCCAATTTTGTAATTGTATAATTAGCTTTAGTGATTGCTTCTTTAGTAGTAAAAACTAGCAATTTAACCATGACGTCCCTTGGACTTTTCTTTTGCAAATATAATGGAAGGGAAATACGGTGCAATGCATCAAATTTTTGGTCAAGTTCGGAAAAGGAAGGAATCAGGGCAGTGAATAGACCAATTAAATAATCACTTAGTTCTTCTTTTCCAATGTTCTCAGGAATTCCCCTTATGCGCAAATTATTGCGTCTGGATCTATCCTCTAGTCTGGTGATATGGTTGTTTAGTTCTATAATTTTATTTTCCAACTTACTAGATTGAGTAAGTAACATTTTATGATCAATTATTAGTTTATCAAACTTCATTTCCATTTCAGCTGATCTGTTGTTTACGTCATTGATTGCTTTTGCATTTTCCAGAATTTGAACCTTTATATCTGAAAGAAATTTGGATTGAAACACTTGTAAGATGTCCTTCATCTTAGAAGTAGTTAACAGTTCATCATCTTGGGTGTCTGACTCTTTACCCAAAGAACTTGCAGACAAGTTAATTGCGCTTTGATTTGATGAATTTTTAGGAGATTCTAATTGAGATAACAAAAAAAGTGGGCAATAGTAAAATGTAAACTTTATTGGTTGGAAAAACCGACGATTAAAACTTTAAAAAGGGAAAGAATAAAAACTGTACAAATACCTTTGAACAGAAAAACTGCAAACCTAATGACCACTGGACAACTGTCACTCATTAAGTGGGGTTTGAGCAGTATTATAAATGAGACACAGAGAGTGTCTATGTATAGGCTTGTAGTACTATGCAACAAAAGGTGTAAATCATTAGAATAGTGGGCCAAACCTTCCTAAATTACCTTGTGCTATAACTATATATCTCTCCCCAGTAACGGTTGTGAAACCTAGTATAACAACATAAGGAAGATATAGGTAGCTTGGTAGTATGCTTCTAAACAACAGATTTCTTTGCATACAAAAAATCCTCAGTTTGGCTCTTAGATCACCAGGTACTTCATTGCCTCTTATTAGGGTACAATGCCCCTATTATTTGAATGCTATAGGTATAAATCAACCATTCAAACAATATGGCTCTTAAATGTCCAGATATTGCATTACCTCTTGTTAGAGTATCACACCACACCTATTTTGGTGGTGTAAGCATAATTTGGGCCATTCTGAACAAGCTCACTCTCTGTATACTCGCATATAGTATAACAGCGTCTCCCTGTGCTGGGGAGATTCGCGCTGCCTAGTTGCGTCGTGCGTAATAACGTCACGTTACGCTAGCCTACATCCTAACATGTTTCTACGTGTTCAACGTCTTTTTCAAAGGATTAAGGCGTGTGTAGGGACAGGAAGCTATTTAAAGCATATGGTAGCCATGGTAACCTGGACTACCTGATTGCTACACCTAAATTAACCCTATGAGTGAAAGTATGTATGGCAGGATAGGACTGAACAAAGAAAGAAATGGGCCATATATATTATTAGCATAGTAGATGGAGCAACATCAGTGGGAAGGGGGAACCTTAATGAATAAGTGTGTATCTGGATACAGGATACTGAAAAGAGAATATATATAAGTATATCATGATGTGCAAAGAGAAAAAGTGCATATTGTGCATGAAAATAACTAGATGAATTAAAACCCCTGTATAAGGGCATAAAATAGCCAGGGTATAAAGACCCTGTATGTAAACCATAATTAGGTCAAAATTTACATATTAATGAGACCATAGTGAAAAGTGACTAAGTGCATGAATGAATAAATGGCAAGAAAAATCTAGTATGGCCATATATATTATAACTCAGAATGTGAGGGTGAGTGGTGTTGACCACTAAAATAAAAATGATGGTCACGTGAGACCAAAAGTGAAAAGAATAATTCTATTTCAGGTAAGATGTGACACATGAGTGGGCCACATCTACCTGAAAAAGATTATAAATAAAGCAAAAATTATTTTATGCAAAGATGAGACATATATGAAGTAAAATTAAAGTGCATATATCATGATCCTGATTCAGGAATTACTAGGTGGTATTTCTCATATAGTTAGAGGGTCCAAATCTAGGGCCCAGAAAAAGGCCTGTATAGACAACTTATGTAAGATAAAATTACACAAGACTATATGAAGGCCGTATAGGAAAAGCCTTCATTCAGGCCATCAGGTACCTGTGCTCTTAATTTATAAATCCATTGTGATTCACGCTGTAGTAATTTATTTTGAAAATCACCCCTTCTAGGTCCAGTTTTCACAGAATCAATAATACAAAATTTTAGTACTTCCGGATTGTTGTTGTCACAGTATTTCACATGTCTTGCTATGGGAGTGTCATATTCGTAGCTATATATATAACTCCTGATGATTTACAGTTGAAAAAATTATCAATATCAAAAATAGCACCATTTGTCGGATTTATATAATGTTTGCATGGTCTCACAAATTTGCTAAATTTACAGTTCCCACACTTATACATTCCCTTCAGTGGTTGGAGCCAAGTTTTAGGTTCAGATATCTTGTCTGTATATACACTATGTACAAGCATATCCTTAATGGTCTTTCCTCTTCTATAAGTGATATTTGCTTTGGAAGTGAGGGTGTCTTTAAGATCTTTATCACTTGTGAGGAGATGCCAGTGTTTAGAAAGGATGTTTCTGATTATTTCAGAGTCATGACCAAATGTCATTATACATCTAGTAATCTTAGATTCATTAGATATAGTCCTGTTAGTGGGGGTATCCATTTTACCTTGAGCTTTTCTATTTACATTTAGCAGATCGGTTCTATTGCAGTTCATAGCATGTGTATAAGCCAACTTAACGCTTCTATTAGGGTAACCTCTTGCTTTAAAACGTTCCCTAAGTTTGTTCGCTTCAATTTTAAATTCTTCCTCTGAACTGCAATTCCTCCGGATCCTGAGGTATTGTCCCTTAGGAATTCCTCTCTTAAGTGGCTCAAAGTGTTGGCTCTCCCATTTCAGCAGAGTATTAGATGCTGTTTCTTTTCTAAATGTAGATGTACATATTTTCCCTCTTTCATCCTTTTTAATTATTAGATCCAAAAAAGAGATCTCACTCTGACTGGTCTCAAAGGTAAATTTGAGGCCTAATTCATTAGTGTTCAGAAATTGTATAAATGAACTCAATTCCTGTCTGTTACCAGTCCAGACCAGGATAATATCATCTATAAATCTCCTCCAGACAAGTATATTTGCTCCAAAGGGATGTGCGTTGTCATCATAAATGTATTTGTCTTCCCACCACCCCAGAAACAAGTTCGCATAGCTAGGGGCACATGGTGTACCCATAGCTGTTCCCTGTTGTTGGTGGTACCATTTTTGGTTGAATAGGAAGAAGTTGTGTTTTAAAACATATTCCAATAGTGCTATTAGCAACATGTTTAGTTCATCAAAAGGAGAACCTTTCATCTGTAAAAAGTATTTTACTGCATTGATTCCAAAGTTATGTGGAATGCTGCTGTATAAGGCCTCAACATCAATACATACCAGCCATGATTCAGGAGGTACAGATAGATCTTCTAATTGCCTGAGAATATCAGGAGTGTCCCTGACATAGGATGGTAAGCCCATCACAAATTCCCTAAAATGATAATCCACAAATATACTGCAGTTGTGGGAAAGATTATTAGTCCCGGAGACTATAGGTCTACCTGGGATGGGATAGGTTTTCTTGTGAACTTTAGGGAGAGAATAGATTCTAATTGAGAGACATTTTGAATCTTTCTATTGTTTTTTGGAGTGAAAAAAGTAGTTGGATCAGAAGTTTGATTTTTTTTCACTTTCACTTTGGTTTTGGATGAGATGTTGTGATTTAATCTTGAGGTAAAACAAGTGTATCTCAAAAAAATTGCCTTAACTACCAGATTAAATTGATATGTTAATCCAAACAAAGGATTAAACCTAACTCTGAATTGAGTTATAAATCCATAAAGAAGCACCTTTAATGCAGGGTAAGATGGGGCCCTTTAATGGAGAAATGTAATCTATTACACAAGCAAAAATGCAGCAGATATATTGAATCGTACCACTTTAATCCTAAAGAGGAAATAAGGTTGTTTCTGTTCTGCAGAGTTGGCCTGGTGTTTGCTTTCTCAATATGACTCAGATTTCTTAATAAATAATATTTTATAGTGATGGGTGGCAGCTCAAACACCTTATAGGTAATTACTTTAGTATCCACTTTCTAGTCACCTCTGAGTTGCAATTTACTCTTATAAGTTGACATTTACGCCATTATTAGTGCACCTTTAGCTTGCCATTAGTCGAGCCTTTCCACTTGAAAGAAAGTTATACCATTTCTATTTACAGACTTACTCCAATAATTGGATTATGTGGCGACTCAGGTTCAATAATAGTAGATGAAACACAGAAAAAGAGAAAAAAGTAGCAGATTTCTCTGTGTGGTGCCTGTTGCTGCTGTATAAATCAATACTCTTTATTGTCAGTAATGATCCAACATTCCCTTTAAAGGGGGTTATATATTTCTGATATGTCCACAATGAACCTTAACCTTATAGTGGATCTGTCCTTGAGTCCCCACCGAATTTACAGATGTGCTGATGTTATCAATGATAAAATATATCAGGTTTTTTTGAAGATGTACAAATGATAGATCAGTAATGCACATAATCTCTGAAGAAGAATACGATATTGACAGAATGTTAGGCCTCGGTCAATTTTAATTCCAGTGATTTGATACAAGAAAGTGTCCTGTTTCAGTTTTGTAAGATTAACCAGATATTTACTTTGCAGAAAAAGGTCAGAATCCTTAATTCTAGATAGTGATTATGTCGTAATGAGTGCGGCTCGAAGCACATTAAGGATCGTTCCTTGAAAGCAATCTTTTGCTAGTCACCAGTTTTAATTTGCATACTTAATCCAGTAATGGCTTTAAAAAAGAACTCAGGATCCTTAGTTGTACATAGAACATGAGTATAGGAAAAAGATATCAGGTCCTACTATGTGGAGCAGTTTGTTACTTAATTAATTAAAAGGACACGTTTATTGTCCATATTAAACCGTGTTTCCCTATTCCAAAGAGGTATTCACATTTTGTACAAGGATCACTTAATGGCAATAACCTTAATAACGCATAAAACTTGCAGTTGTATGATATTATCAATAATTAAGCAACACAGGTATCGCTGGCTCTTCTATATACATGCAAATTGACAGTTGAAAAAAGTGCATAGTCTTCAAAGGAGTATAGGTTATTGTGCCGGGTGCCAAACATGTGTCTTAATACAATATTGGTAAGTGACTGGCTTTCATAAAGTTTGTATGCTTTTAACAGTCAAACTGCAAATATTGTGTAGTTGCAAACACACAAAAAAACTTGTTACTTAGCCAGTCTCAGGTTCAGGTGTCCAGTTCAGATGTCCATAAATTGGCGTCCCCCCACTTCGAATCTTACAGACAGCCAGCAAATTAGAAAGGTACCATTAAGTCTTCAGTCCATCTGCAGTCAAATCACTGGATTGTATAGGTCCATACTCATAGAGTATGTGCACAGTGCAAGGTTAGTACTCCAACGACCGACACCTCCACCCGCCAGCTACCATCTCAAACGGCTAGTGCGTCATTTCCGGTCACGCCCCCCTTACCTCTAATCTTGTGTTCCTCGGAAATTTTCCCTATTGTAGCTGCACTTTTTCTTTTGGGAGACGAATTTACGGATAGTTTCATAGTGTTCCATTCTGACAACTTGGCTATTGTTCAAGCAATTACTTCCCAGTCTGCTTCATCTTTACCTATGGTTAGGCTGCTTTGGTATCTGATGATCCGTTGCCTAAAACATAGTCTTAATTTTAGTGCCAAACACATTCCTGGAGTGCACCACTCTATAGCTGACTCTCTTGTTTTCAGTTCTCAGGGTTCAGAGAGTTTGTTCCAGATGCAGACATGGTGGGTACTTCATTCCCAGGTCACTTGTGGGAGCAGTTGTGCTCAAAAGTTTGCATACCCTGGAAGAGATTGTGAAATTTTGGTATTTATTTAGAAAAAAGACTTTTATTGAAGGATAAAAAGAACATTTTAGTAATGGGAAAAGTACAGAGAAGGGCAACAAAACTAATAAGAGGAATGGAGGGGCTGAGTTATGAATAAAAACGAACCAAATTATACCTATTTTCTAAAAAAAAAGGCATCTAAGAGGAGATATGATTACCCTATATAAATACATCCAGGGACAGTATAAAGATTTGTCAAGGGAGCTTTTTGTGCCAAGAGGTTTTCAAATGACAAGAGGACATCCCTTGAGGTTAGAAGTAAAAAGATTCCACCTTAAAGAAAGAAAAGGTTTCTTCACAGTAAGGGTGGTTAATCTGTGGAATTCTCTACCAAGGGAGGTGGTGACAGCGGATTCAATAGATAACTTTAAAAAGGGACTGGATATATATTTAAATAAAAATGGACATTCAGGGTTATCCTGGTTAATTAGAGAGGGAGTATTGATCCAGGGAGAAATCTGATCGCCAGTATCTGGGGTTAGGAATTCCCTTTTGAGACAATTGCCAAAGTTTCACTTGGGTTTTTTTCTGTTTGCCTTCCCCTGGATCAATTTACAACTAATTTGCATATTGCCGATTAGAGGAGATCTTAAAGGTTGAACTTTCTTTTTCATTTTTCAACCTCAATTACTACAGTGCCTTGCAAAAGTATTCACCCCCCTTGACTTTTTACCTATTTTGTTACATTACAGCCTTAAGTTCAATGTTTTGTTAATCTGAATTTTATGTGATGGATCAGAACACAATCGTCTACGTTGGTGAAGTGAAATGAGAAAAATATATACAGTGGATATAAAAAGTCTACACACCCCTGTTAAAATGTCAGGTTTCTGTGCTGTTAAAAAAATTAGACAAAGATAAATAATTTCAGAACTTATTCCACCTTTAATGTGACCTATAAACTGAACAACTCAATTGAAAAACAAACTGAAATCTTTTAGGTAGAGGGAATAAAAAATATAAAAATAAAATAATATGGTTGCATAAGTAGGCACACCCTTAAACTAATACTTTGTTGAATCACCTTTTGATTTTATTACAGCACTAAGTCTTTTTGGGTATGAGTCTATCAGCATGGCACATTTGCCCACTTTTCTTTGCAAAAACACTCCAAATCTGTCAGATTGCGAGGGCATCTCCTGTGCACAGCCCTCTTCAGATCACCCCACAGATTTTCAATCGGATTCAGGTTTGGGCTCTGGCTGGGCCATTCCAAAACTTTAATCTTCTTCTGGTGAAGCCATTCCTTTGTTGATTTGGATGTATGCTTTGTCGTTGTCATGCTGAAATATGAAGTTCCTCTTCATGTTCAGCTTTCTAGCAGAAGCCTGAAGGTTTTGTGCCAATATTGACTGGTATTTGGAACTGTTCATAATTCCCTCTATCTTAACTAAGGCCCCAGTTCCAGCTGAAGAAAAACAGCCCCAAAGCATGATGCTGCCACCACCATGCTTCACTGTGGGTATGGTGTTCTTTTGGTGATGTGCAGTGTTGTTTTTGCGCCAAACATATCTTTTGGAATTATGGACAAAAAGTTCAACCTTGGTTTCATCAGTCCATAACACCTTTTCCCACATGCTTTTGAGAGACTTCAGATGTGTTTTTGCAAAATGTAGCCTGTCTTTGATGTTTTTCTTCGTAAGAAAAGGCTTTCGTCTTGCCACTCTACCCCATAGCCCAAACATATGAAGAATACGGAAGATTGTTGTCACATGTACCACACAGCCGGTACTTGCCAGATATTCCTGCAGCTCCTTTAATGTTGCTGTAGGCCTCTTGGTAGCCTCCCAGACCAGTTTTCTTCTTGTCTTTTCATCAATTTTGGAGGGAGCTCCAGTTCTTGGTAATGTCACTGTTGTGCCATATTTTCTCCACTTGATGAGGACTGTCTTCACTGTGTTCCATGGTATATCTAATGCCTTGGAAATTCTTTTGTACCCTTCTCCTGACTGATACCTTTTAACAATGAGATCCCTCTGATGCTTTGGAAGCTCTCTGTGGACCATGGCTTTTGCTGTGGGATGTGACTAAGAAAATGCTGACTCCTATTTAACACGATTTGGAATGTGATTGCTTAATTCTGAACACAGCTACATCCCCAGTTATAAGAGGGTGTGCAGACTTATGCAACCACATTATTTTTCTTTTTTTTTCTTCCCTCCACCTAAAAGATTTTAGTTTGTTTTTCAATTGAGTTGTACAGTTTATAGGTCACATTAAAGGTGGAAAAAGTTCTGAAATGATTTATCTTTGTCTCATTTTTTTACAGCACAGAAATCTGACATTTTAACAGGGGTGTGTAGACTTTTTATATCCACTGTACATAAAACTATTTTTTAGAAATAGAAAACAGAAAATTGGCATGTGCGTATGTATTCACCCCCTTTGTTATGAAGCCCATAAAAATCTCTGGTACAACCAATTACCTTCATAACTCACATAGTGAAATGATGCCCACCTGTGTGCAATCTAAGTGTAACATGATCTGTCATTACATACATACACCTTTTTTGAAAGGCCCCAGAAGCTATAACACCTAAGCAAGAGGCATGACTAACCAAACACTGCCATGAAGACCAAGGAACTCTCCAAACAAGTAAGGGACAATTTTGTTGAGAAGTACAAGTCAGGGTTACGTTATAAAAAAATATCCAAATCTTTGATGATCCCCAGGAGCACCATCAAATCTATCATAACCAAATAGAAAGAACATGGCACAACAGCAAACCTGCCAAGATACGGCCGCCCACCAAAGCTCACGGGCCGGGCAAGGAGAGCATTAATCAGAGAGGCAGCACAGAGACCTAAGGTAACCCTGGAGGAGCTGCAGAGTTCCACAGCAGAGACTGGAGTATCTGTACATAGGACGACAATAAGCCGTACGCTCCATAGAGTTGGGCTTTATGGCAGAGTGGCCAGAAGAAAGCCATTACTTTCAGGAAAAAACAAAATGGCACATTTTGAGTTTGCGAAAAGGCACGTGGGAGACTCCCAAAATGTATGGAGGAAGGTGCTCTGGTCTGATGAGACTAAAATTGTACTTTTCGGCCATCAGAGAAAATGCTATGTCTGGCGCAAACCCAACACATCACATCACCCAAAGAACACCATCCCTAAAGTGAAACATGGTGGTGGCAGCATCATGCTGTGGGGATGTTTTTCAGCAGCTGGGACTGGGAAACTGGTCAGAGTTGAGGGAAAGATGGATGGTGCTAAATACAGGGATATTCTTGAGCAAAACCTGTAGCACTCTGTGCGTGTTTTGAGGCTAGGACGGAGGTTCACCTTCCAGCAGGACAATGACCCCAAACACACTGCTAAAGCAACACTTGAGTGGTTTAAGACCAGACCTCAAGCCAATAGAAAATATGTGGTCAGACTTAAAGATTGCTGTTCACAAGCGCAAACCATCCAACTTGAAGGAGCTGGAGCATTTCTGCAAGTAGGAATGGGAAAAAAATCCCAGTGGTAAGATGTGGCAAGCTCATAGAGACTTATCCGAAGCGACTTGGAGCTGTGATTGCCGCAAAAGGTGGCTCTACAAAGTATTATCTTTAAGGGGGTGAATAGTTATGCACAATTACTTTTTCTGTTATTTTGTCCTATTTGTTGTTTGCTTTACAATAATAAAAAAAAAAAAAAAACATCTTCAAAGTTGTGGGCATGTTCTGTAAATTAAATGGTGCAAATCCTCAAACAATTCATGTTAATTCCAGGTTGTGAGGCAACAAAACACGTAAAATACCAAGGGGGTGAATACTTTTGCAAGGCACTGTATGTAACTTTGATAGTGATCATATGAAGCCATTTATTATCACATAGTTGTTTGGCTTTTTTTTTTTTTTTTCTCAATCAGGTTTTTATTAGGCATAAAATAGCACGTACAAAATAGTACATCATTTTTAACAGGATGAAATGCATTTTACAATATTTGTCTAATAACATTAAGTCTCATAGCCGTAGTGCAGTGCAATGCTTATGTGGGACATTCTGCTCTCCGCCTAATAAGGATTTTCTGAATTTATTGGGGATTTGGGTACATCTTCCTTAGTCATTTACTGTTGCGAACTAAGTATCTTGTATCCCCTTCCCTTTAGAGGGTCGGGATTTTCTTTCTTGTTTTGGGTGGTGGTGGGGGGGGGGGGGTTAGGGGAGGCTAAGGTGGGGTCAGGAGTACTTAACTGGGTTGGGGAAAAATATGAGGAAGGGGTAGAGGGGGGGGGGAGTTAATTATACCTGAGAATTTGCACCCGATCCATGCCGCCTCCTCACCTGATCTTGTCCCGCGGGATGGACTCGTTATGTTCAAGACGCCATGGTCCCCCTCACATCCGGGGAAGCCTTAGTCATAGCATCGGTTGTCGTTAGTCCCCTTAAGCTAAGAGGGGAGTGTAGCCAGGGGCTCCATATATCAAGGAATGTGGTCATTGCGTCAGCTAATAGATGTGATAATCGTTCATTGGTGGCTATAAAGTTAAGTTTGTTGATGATGGCCTGAAGGCTGAGGGCGTTGCTTTTCCATTGTTTTGCTAAGTGGCTTTTGGCCGCTAGCATCATGAATTGTAGTAGCACATTTTGGGGCCTGGAGAGAAGAGGGCATCCGGTCCCCAAGAGTGCGGTCTCTAGGTCTCTGTCAATGTGGGCATGGATTATCGTGGATGCCAGGTCAAAGACCTCCTCTCACATGGTTTTTGCCAGAGGACACATCCACCAAATGTGGATGAAGGAGCCCCTATCCCGGCAGCCTCCAAAGCACTTGGGGTTCACGTTGTTGTTCCATTTATGTTGCCTGTCCGGAGTTATGTATGTTCTATGGAGAACCTTGAGTGAGGTTTCCAGTAAACTGAAGTTAAGTGCGCCTTTAGATAAATTGGCCCATGTAGAGGTCCACGAGCCCTCATCCCTTTCATGCCCCAGTTCTTGTTCCCATGCTAACACATATGCCGGTTTCCTGGTCTGTTTGTCGTGTAGAAGCTCCTCGTGTAGGAGACTTATCATACTTTTACAGGGAACGTCTCGCAAAGCTTAATCAGCCAATTTGTTTTGGGGGGTCCAAATTCTCGTTTTATTGAGTTCACATGAAATAGCAGTTTTTTGAAGTTAATGTACTCTCTGGGTGGTATGTTCAGAAAGTTTTTTATATTGTCTGGGTGTATAATTTTGTTATCATGGAACCATGATCCCAGTCGTAAAAATCCCCTTGTATGCCACCAAAAAGCGATTCCTGGGT
This sequence comes from Discoglossus pictus, assembly GCA_027410445.1. Classification (NCBI taxonomy): domain Eukaryota; kingdom Metazoa; phylum Chordata; class Amphibia; order Anura; family Alytidae; genus Discoglossus; species Discoglossus pictus. The sequence goes on along the minus strand of CM050172.1, from coordinate 40,729,249 downwards.
AAGCGTTGGGGCGAATCCTGGATGGAAGGCCAATGCTGTCAGTGTGGAGGGTGTTGCTGAGAGGTGTCGTGTTTTAGCTGCCCATCGCCATGTTTCTAGGGTAAGTTTTATGAAAGGATTGTCCATTTTCTTCAGGTTATCCGGAATATCTGGTACCCAAAGGACATTGCCCTGTTTTCAATAAACATCCATAATGGTTGATGCTGTGGGGAATGGGCCAAAGGGATGAATGCTAGCTGGGCGGCCTTAAAATATATATGAAGATTTGGGCATGCTAGTCCCCCAATACGTCTTCTGTCATATTTCTGTTTTTGAGATTCTATGGCGTTTGTACTCCGAGATGAAGTTAAATATCTGTTTTTGGCAAATTTCCAATTTTTTTGCTGGGATTGGGATTGGGATGGTTCTAAAGAGGTAAAGAAGTCGTGGCAACAGATTCATCTTGACCGCATTAATGCGACCCAGCCAAGAAAGGCTTCCTTTAGTCCATGTTGAAAGTTCAATGTGCAATTCCCTGAACAGGGGAGGATAGTTGGCCTTGTACATTGAATCTATAGAGTTGGTAATATAAACTCCCAGATATTTGATTGCTGACTTTGACCATGCAAAGTTGAAATTTTGTTTTAAAAAGTTCTGTGTGTGGACTGAGAGGGAACAGCCTAATGCTTCGGTTTTGTCAGCGTTAATCCTAAGGCCCGATATTCTGCCAAAGTGTTCTAGGAGGGATATCAGGGCTGGGACGGACACAGTCGGGTTTGTTAGGGAGCAGAGCAAGTCGTCCGCAAAGAAGCAGCTTTTCATGTGGTGCAAGCCCACCTCAATCCCCTCTATTTCCGCTTTGGACCTAATCATTTGGGCTAGAGGCTCTATAGCTAGTGCGAAGAGCAGGGGGGAGAGGGGGCATCCTTGTCTTGTTCCCTTTTCAATCTTAATTATGGAGGGGCTGTCCCCCGCTAATTTGAGGCAGGCTTGGGGTTTGTCATAGTATATTTTCAGGTGGTTAATAAATTGTTCAGGGAATCCAAATTTCCTGAGAACTGCCTGTGGTGTATCACCAAATTAATATATATAAATATTACACAAGGTTCGTCTACATTAAAAGGTATTTATTAAAAGGCAACAACACAATACTATAAATGTATTACAAACACACAGCCCAGACCCACGGAGCAAAAAACCCTTTTTAAATCTATCTACCTATATAGTAATTCCCTTCACCAAACGCTTGATCTTACCCACGGTTAGACCATAACCATCACCAACACCATCCAGGAAGAAAAACAGGAAGCAGCACCAGTTTCCTGCCTGGATATATCCTCAGTTGAGATGATGTAATTTACATCACATCCTGTCCATGAGCAATTGTGGGAGGGAAGTAAAGATTCTCAGCCCTCCTACAAAGGCCTGTTTAAGGAAGTCCTGAATTACCATTTAAGGAAGACAAGTTACCACACTGCCCAGAGGTACTTCCACTCAACTGAGTCGAAGGCCTTCTCAAGGTCTAACGCTAGAAGACACATGGGAGTTCGGTGTTGCTGAGATAGATGTATTAAATTTAATATTCTCCTGACATTATCCCCTGCTTGCCTGTGTGGGACGAACCCCACCTGGTCCTTATGGATCAGTCTGGGAAGGAATGAGTTGATTCTGTTGGAAATAATTTTAGCCAGGATCTTAATATCCCCATTTAGGAGGGAAATTGGCCTGTAGTTCTGTACATGAAGGGGGTCTTTCCCTTGCTTCTGAAAGAATACCATGTTAACCTAGTTTAATTCAGAGGGGATACTGTGTCCCTTTAGCATGTTATTGAAATTGGTTTATATGGTTATCTATGGGGGGATTGGGGGATAAGTATAGGTTTTGAAAGAAAGTTGTGAATTCTTTTTGTATATGTGCAGGGTTGGAAGTTATCCCTCCCGTAGGTTGACTAATCTTAAAGACTTTTGATTGGTTAGCTTTTTGTTTTAACTTCCTAGCGAGCATGGCGCTGGGTTTATTGGCCTTGGTATAATATCGATGGCCTGTCGACCTCATGGCTTTCTCAACTTGCTCCGAGAGGATTAGGTCCAGTTCGGCCCTGATCTTCTCTATGTTACTGCGGTTTTCTGATGTTGGAGATTTTTGGTTGAGCTTTTCAAGGTCCATTAGGCTTGCATGCAACCGTCTTTCTCTGGCCTTTTGGGATTTTTTGTATTTTGCTGCTAGTTTGATGCATGTGCCCCTAATGAATGCTTTATGGGCCGCCCAAACCCAGCCTATGTCCGCCTCTGCAGATAGGTTTGTGGAAAAGTAAAGTCAGTTGCTACGTGGTCCCTAAAGAGAGGCATTTGAAAGGGTTAATTGTGTTTCTGTTCAGCTTAGCAGGTGCCTAGGTACCACACAGTGATAGAAACTGCTCTCACAGCTAAAGTATGTAATCCTGAAACCTGTTATCTATAAACATATTTTTTACCAATTATTTTTAATTGCATAGGCCTTGAGAATGTTCTAGAGAAATGTGTACGTGATGATCTGTGCACTTTTCTCATGCACTTTTCTTATGCACTGCTCTCATGAACTGCTCTCATGAACTTTTTCTGTGGCACGTGCACTACACCTGATTGGTTGGTACCTGGCACTGGATATTAGCCAATGAGAAACCTGACATGTGTGAATTATTATCCTATCTGTTATATAAGCTCAAAACGTAACCAAATAAACGAGACTCTGTGTGGAAAACTTATATGTGTATGTGTGCGCTCATTTCCATACGGAATCTCCAGGACGTCTTGCTTATGAGTAAAGGTTTACCCCGGTGGTCAGAAAATACAATTGGTGTAATCTTCACTGGTCCCCTTCAATTGGTGTCAGAGACGTGGGATGGACAGGACATCTGAGAGGTGAGTAGAAAGTGTCTTTTATTAAGACCTATTCTCTTGCCCTCATTTATCCTAAAGTCCAACTAGATTACTTAGGGGAACGTATGGAAAGTCTTTTGGTAAGACTTTAGGACAGTCTTTGGTAGACTGAAAGTCTTTTGGTAAGACTTTAGGACAGTCTTTGGTAGACTGAAAGTCTTTTGGTAAGACTTTAGGACAGTCTTTGGTAGACTGAAAGTCTTTTGGTAAGACTTTAAGAAGTCTTTGGCAGACTTCGTGTGGTCTTTGGTAGACCTTACGTGCTTTTAGCACAAACAGCGCTGTTATATATGGGATTTCTTTGGTAGAAATCAGGATATTATGGGATTTCTTTGGTAGAAATCAGGAAAATTATAAAATTAAATTTTGATTTACCGGGGTACCTATACTCAAATACTGCTGCTTATATGTTTGCTTAAATATATTGTGCTGTATTGCTGTGCTGGTTTAAAGCTTCTGCTTGCTTAAGGAAAAATTGTGCTGTATTGCAACGCTGTATTGAGAGGAGGTATTTTTCCAGGGGCGGCCCGTCCATTGGGGCGTCAGGGCAAACGCCCCCCCAAATATTTTCTTCACCCTGCAATAAAAAAAACACAACAATGTATTAGTATAACCCAAAAACAAATAAATATAAGGTGTACATCATCATTTCAAGTCTCAATAGTATTAAAAATGAAGTAAAGTTAGTAAAGGGACACTGTCACTTTAAAATAACCCTTGCGCTACATTAACTAATGCTGTGTATCTATATAGCCCCCTGCCTGCACCCTGTGTGATCAAATTACAATAGTTATACACTGTGTACACTAACCTGAGTCTTCTCTCTCTTCAATGAGTCCTGGCCTGGCCCCCTGACCGTTAATGCATTCCGCCCACCATCACAGTGACGATATGCATGGGCGGTCATAAATGTATCAATTAATAACTGACAGTCTTCCATCATTGACCAATCAATGATGGAAGGCTGTCCAGTTACTAAGTGATCAATCTAAACCCACCCAGACCGTTAGCCCTGAGCGCCCGCCAGCAAATAGGGCCTCGAGTTATCATTTTGATTGACTGATACAGTCAATAAAACCACCAGTTCCCTGTCCCTTCCCCCTTTCTGTTTCCTGACCCTGGTCACGCTGAGACTGAGAGACCTCCCTGGCTGAATCTACTCATCTGCTCTGCCTGCCTAACACAGTAAGTCTACACCTGCCTCTGCCTGGCACCTGCCCTGCCCCTGGCCAAACCAAAACCCCTAGTAGCCCCTAATAAAAGTTAGGGGTGACCAGTTACCCCCAGTCCCCCACTATGCCTGCCTGGCCTGCCAGTGCCACCTACCCAGCCACCCACCAACTACCACCGACGACCCCAGCCATCACCCCCATGTGGCCTGTGCCACCCCCGATCAGGCCTGCCCTATGCTAGCCTAGCTATGCCATCATGCCACCGCCGGATTACCCCGATCACGGGATCGGGGTAGTTGGGTGGTGATCGGGGTGGCACAGGCCCACATGGGGGTGATCGGATCACCCCCTTGATGAGGCCTGTGCCACCCCTGATGACCTCCATGTTGCCGCCCTATGCCACCCCCATAGCCCGATCACCACCGGGCCGGCACCACCCCGATGCGGCCTATGCTACCCCGGGTATTCGGGCAGTGAGCGGGGTTGACCAGGCCACATGGGGGTGGATGTTCACCCCCATGAGGCCTGTGCCACCCCTGATCGTGGCCTATGGGCGACCGATGGGCGCCTGACCGTGACCGACCCCACCCTGGATGAACCAACTACCTACCACCCCCCCCCCCTTATTTTTATTCCATTTTTAGAAGTAACAGGCATGTATATGTGCCTGTCACTTCTAAAGATAAAATAAAAATAAGGGAAGGGAAAAAAAAATACAGTAAAAACATTATTACAATTAAACAGTAAGCAAACACATTGTTAGTACAGTTAGTAACACAACACATTTTATACAAAAATAAACAGCTTTAAACAAACATTAATAAAAAATAAAATAAACAACAGCACATACTTACCTGTAAAATTGACCCCTCCAGCGTTGGCCTTCTGTCCTCTCTGGATATAGTCATGAAAAATAAATAATCCATGTTGATTGAAGCCAATGGTCAAATAAAATAATCCATGTTGATTGAAGCCAATGGTCAAAATAAAATAATCCATGTTGATTGAAGCCAATGGTCAAAATAAAATAATCCATGTTGATTGAAGCCAATGGTCAAAATAAATTAATCCATGTTGATTGAAGCCAATAGTCAAAAATAATCCAATCTTGATTGAAGCCATTGTCCATCCATCCATTCTGGCCCATTGAAAGAGGCCTCCACAAAAAAAAAACGACGCTCTAAAAAAAAAAAAAACAACACACTAAAAGAGCTCCTCCTACAAGGAGCCCCTCCCGCGATTAATTGTTTTTTTCCCACGGTCTGCTATATATACTAATTTTTGAAGGACTCTGATTGGCTGAAATTTTTGATTGACATCGATTTCAACCAATGAGAGTCTTCAAAAAATTAGCAAATCAGCAAGCAGGTATGGAAGCCTGTAAGGGTAAAAAAGGTTAGTGTGAACTTGTTTGACCCTGTATGTATTATACATATTACAGGGCTATTTTATGTGATATACATGTTACAGGATAATATCCTGTAACATGTATAGCCAAAAAATAGCACTGTAATATGTATAACAAATAAAGTGTAATAGAAATGCATGAACAATATAATATAACAAGTAATAAAGAACATCAATTAATCAAATAATAAATATCAATTAATATATATTGTTGTATGTATATGTTTATGTATATTTATGTGTATTTTTTATGCGTATATATATATATATTTGGATATATATATATATATATATATATATATATATAAAAATTAATATCAATATATCACAATAAATAAATATAAATATATATATATATATATATATATATATATATATCAATTTGATATGTATATATATATATATATATATTTATTTATTTATTGTGATATATTGATATCAATTTTTATATATATATATATATATATATATATATATATATTTATTTATTGTGATATATTGATATAAATTTTTATATATATCTATCAATATATATATATATATCTATCAATATATATATATATATATCTATCAATATATATATATATATATATATATATATTTATATATATATATATATATTTATATATATATTTTTTTTTTTTGGGGGCCTATATGTTATTTAAGGTTTTTAAGGTGCGGTTGGGGCCTATATGGTCCCAATTTGTTATTTAAGGTTTTTAAGGTGCGGTTGGGGCCTATATGGTCAAAATTGGTTATTTAAGGTTTTTAAGGTGCGGTTGGGGCCTATATGGTCCCAATTTGCTATTTAAGGTTTTTAAGGTGCGGTTGGGGCCTATATGGTCCCAATTTGTTATTTAAGGTTTTTAAGGTGCGGTTGGGGCCTATATGGTCCCAATTTGTTATTTAAGGTTTTTAAGGTGCGGTTGGGGCCTATATGGTCCCAATTTGTTATTTAAGGTTTTTTAGGTGCGGTTGGGGCCTATATGGTCAAAATTGGTTATTTAAGGTTTTTAAGGTGCGGTTGGGACCTATATGGTCCCAATTTGTTATTTAAGGTTTTTAAGGTGCGGTTGGGGCCTATATGGTCCCAATTTGTTATTTAAAGTTTTTAAGGTGCGGTTGGGGCCTATATGGTCAAAATTGGTTATTTAAGGTTTTTAAGGTGCGGTTGGGGCCTATATGGTCACACTTGCTCTTTTAAGGTTTTAAACGTTACGGTTTGGGTCTGAAACGTTCTAATGTTTTTTTTTTTGTTTTCTATAACTTCCCAGGTGCAAACTATCTGTGAAATCAGATTTCTTTGGACTCGTTGGTTGACTTACTGGACGTGAATACCCCGAGAAGGAGCGTCAACTGTTGGTGAGTATATGGTCACACTTGGACTTTTAAGGTTTTAAAAGTTACGGTTTGGGTCTTGAGATTTCTAATGTTTTTTTTGTTGTTTTCTATCACCCCCCAGGTGCAAACTATCTGTGAAAGCAGATTTGTTTGGACTCGTTGGTTGACTTACTGGACGTGAATACCCCGAGAAGGAGAGTCAACTGTTGGTGAGTATCATTGCCTTTAATTTTCTGTCCATGTGTATAGGTGCAAATTTGATGTTGATGTAGTCTTGTCACATGAGGGTTTGCAATCTGTAATGTATACCAATGAAATCAACACACTGTTATTTTAAAGTAATTTTGTGACATAATATAAATTAATATACCGTGATCTCTTTCTTTTATTGGTATCAATATCAGAAATGAATACTATTGACTCTCTACTTGTGAAGCCTTTCGCCACCCTAACCTATGAGGAGAAGGTGGAAGTAAAACGGTTAGGAGCTGACCAACCAGAGATAAATCTGCAGCAAATCGCAAGAGATAGAGGGAAGCAATATGTCCGTAATTTCAATACTGAATGGTACAAGAAGAACGACTGGCTTTCTGGAAGCGTTTCTAGGAAGTCCTTATATTGTTTCCCATGCATCCTATTTGGTGGTGACGCTGCTTGGACCAAAACTGGAGTGACTGACGTCAAACATCTAGCTGACAAATTGGCAAAACACAAAAGTTCTAAAGCTCACTTGGATAACAGGATCAAGTTTGAGATGCTTGGACAGGCGAACATTGCTGTTCAACTGGACCAAGGATACCAAGTCAGCATTCAAAAACACAACGAAGAAGTGGCTAAGAACCGGTACATCCTTTCGAAGATAATTGATTGTGTTCGCTTTTGTGGCGCTTTTGAACTGGCATTAAGAGGACACGACGAGAGTGAAACATCGCTAAATCCAGGAGTGTTTAGAGGCCTGGTGGATTTGGTTGGCAGTATCGATAGTGCAATGGAACAGCATTTGAAGACTGCAACTGTGTTTAAGGGCACTTCCAAAACCGTGCAGAATGAGCTACTGGACTGCATGCATGAAGTTATAAAGGAAGTGATTCACCAAGAGCTTAAGGAAGCCCAGTTTGTGGCAATCCAAGCGGATGAAACAACCGATATTTCCGCTAGGACACAGTGCGTTGTAGTCTATCGCTACATTGACAAGAAGCATCAAGTGGTGGAAAGATTTGATGGCTTCACGGAAATGAAATCAACGGATGCAGACTCCATTGCTGCTGTTGTGCTGGAAAGTCTGAATACTGTTCTCCCAGAGCCAGAAGACAAGATGAAACTCATAGCTCAAAGCTACGATGGTGCCAGTGTGATGCGTGGAGATCAAGGAGGAGTTCAAAGAAAAATAAAAGACGTGTACCCGAACGCACACTACGTCCATTGCTATGCTCACCAACTGAACCTAATAATGGAGAAAGCAGTGTCAAGGATTGGAAGAGTTAGAGTTTTTTTTTCAAACATAGGCGGCATACCATCTTTTTTTTCACGCTCTCCAAAAAGGACTGGAGTTCTGGATGAGGTAGTTGGTAGAAGACTTCCAAGAGGTGCACCGACACGATGGAACTTCAACGTTAGGACCGTGAACGTGATCTACGAGAACAGAGATGCGCTACTTGAGTGTTTCCAGACAATTGAAGCATGTCTAAACTTTGATCCAACATCTATACGGGAAGCCGCAGGTTTCATTGGAATGCTGGAAGACAGGGAGTTCCTTTACTTCCTTAAATTATTTCATTTAATAATGCCACATGTAGACATCCTCTATAGTCAGCTTCAGAAGCGGGACACGGATACTGTTTGTATCAAAAAAGTCACAGAAGACTTTGTCGCCAGCATCCAGAAAATCCGTAATTCTGTGGAAGAGATAGAAGCAAGTTTGCCGAGCGATCTAACAGTCAACAGACGGAGTGCGGAGATCTCAACCTTGAGACAACTTTCAAGAGAGGTATGTGACATAGTGGTGGTTCATGCAAAAGAACGTTTTTCATTTTCAAATCACCTAGTCAGTGCCAAACTTGTTCAAAGTGACTTGTATAAAACCCATGACACTTGCTTTCCAACCCAAGCTCTGGAAGACACCGTGCAAGCATATCCAATACTGAAGAAGGAACAATTACGCACTGAGCTGTCACTTCTGTATGGGAAGACAGAGTTTCATACTTGTACAAGTGCTGTTGCTCTGCACAAACTTTTCCATCAATTTAATCTGCAGAATGATTTCACAGAGACAGTAAAATTATTAAGAATCCTGATTACAACACCAATGACTACTGCAGAATCAGAAAGATGCTTCTCAACATTGAAGAGGATAAAAACCTTTTTAAGAAGCACCATGTCCCTGGAGCGGTTGAATGCATTGGCGATGCTCTCAATGGAAAAGCAACTGATTTCCGAGATCCCAGACTTCAATGAAAAAACCATTGAGAAGTTTTCTTCTTTGAAAGATCGCCGTGCAAAATTAAAATACAAGTGATTGAAGCAAAGAAGAATGCATACCCCCAAGGTGTGCAAAGATAAACTGCGTTAAGCAGCACCACCTCACACTACCAAACATAACTAGTGGTAAGTAAAGTATGAACGGTGTGTGGGTGTGCATATGGAAGGAGCTATGAAAGGTGTGTGCATGGTCAGTAACAATTGTTGAAGCCTTGGCGTGGTTTGAAGGAATTGGAGGCACTTCTAAGGGTAGCTGTCACTTGTGTACAGGAAGCAAGAATTCCATGTCTGTACAAGTGCTGTTGCTCTGCAGCAACTTTAGCATCAATTTAATCTACATAATTTAACAGAGTGAGTGAAGCTATAAGGAATCCTGCTTACAACAACGAAGACTACTAAAGAACCAGAAAGATGCTTCTCCACATTGAAGAGGATCAAAAAAGTAATTAAAAAGCACCATGGCCCTGTAGCGGTTAAATGCATTGGTTTGAAGGAATTGGAGGCACCTTCAAGGGTACGTAAAGTTCTCAGAAATGGCACCACCTCACTACCAAAAATAACTAGTGGTAAGTAAAGTATGAATGGTGTGTGGGTGTGCATATTGAAGGAGCTATGAAAGGTGTGTGAATGGTCAGTAACAATTGTTGAAGCCTTGGCGTGGCGTTACTGCTCATATGGTTATCCATATGCTAATTCAACATGTTTGTTTGACATTGATTATTGTGTTGTCTAAACAGAAGTGAAATGTTGTTGTTTTCTTGAATCCCAAGATCCACTGGTTTGGGCCTATGCAGTGCTGATTGGTCTTCTAAGGTATGTTTGAGGCCTATATGGTCCCACTTGGTCTTCTAAGGTATGTTTGGGGCCTATGGTCACACTTGGTCTTCTAAGGTATGTTTGGGGCTTATATAGTCACACTTGGTCTTCTAAGGTATGTTTGGGGCCTATATAGTCACACTTGGTCTTCTAAGGTATGTTTGGGGCCTATGGTCACACTTGGTCTTCTAAGGTATGTTTGGGGCTTATATAGTCACACTTGGTCTTCTAAGGTATGTTTGGGGCCTATATAGTTCCACTTGGTCTTCTAATGTATGTTTGGGGCCTATATAGTCACACTTGGTCTTCTAAGGTATGTTTGGGGCCTATATGGTTCCACTTGGTCGTTTAATGTTTTTTAAGTATGGTTTTGTTCTTGAATGGTCTGATTGATTTGCTTGTTTTCTTTCAACCCCAGGTGCAAACCCTATGTGGCTGCAGATTTGTTTCTACTCATTGGTCAACTTAATGAACGTGAATACCCTGAGAAGAAGAGCCTACTAATGGTAGGTGTCACTCCTTTAATTTTTCTGTTAATACGTATAGGTGCAATTATGATATTGCTGTAGTCTTGTCACATGAGTTTTTTCAATCTATATTGTATACCAATGAATTTAACACATTGTTACTTTACTTCTTGACATTTCTGCATTGCAGATCATGTATTTCAATGGGCTTTACAAGCATAAGGTCATTGGGCGGGGCTTATAAAGGTCATTATGACGTCAGGGGGAGGAGTTATAAAAATGGGTGTGGTTTGAAAAGGGGGGAGTGGCTATGTTTCGCCCTGTCGCCCCTCCAACTTGAAAAGTCACCAGCCGCCACTGTATTTTTCTCTTTGTGATCTTAAGCCGTTAACGCTCTCCTACACCTGATGGTTTTGCAGGAGCTATTCTAGTTCCACGCAGCCACTCTTGTGTGTTGATTGATCACTAGCTGAAACTACCAAGGGGATATTGTACTGTGACATTGCTCAAGCGTGAACTTCTGATGGATTGACGGGGTCTTTGGACTCTAACAGCCACTCCTGTTCCGTGGGCAACTGTCGCAGTCACAATATACACAGTCAAGTTGAGTGGTGAGACAACTGACTTCCCTTTAACAAAAGAGCAAACGAGATAAGGGATAATAAAACAAATAGGAACTTTTTCTTTACATACATTTATATAATATTCTGATTGCTTGTGTTTATAAAGTAGATGGATTGTCTTGTGTTTTGCTGCAAATAAATTTGTGTTTGCTGTACTTTCTTTTCTTTGCAATACAATTGAGAAATGCAGGTTAGAGAATTTTCCTCTGTGTCTTTAAGGGTTGTAGAGATTGTGTCCACCACTGAGATATATTTCTAAAGCCGGCATATATGTAAAAAAAAAGGGAAATATTTTTCCAGAAATATGTAACAGTGGAGGATTTATGGTCTATCTTGTTTGTAAGTGTAAGACAATGTGTTTATTCTATTTTAAAGCTTGCTAACACTTATCTCCTGGTCCAGAAAAAAAAAAAGCTGTGAAATTCTGTCTCCCGGCAGAAAATTCTTAAGGTCGTATTTAGTTTGGATAAGATGTGTATGGAATGTTGTTGAACTTTTTAAGGTGGATTCCAGTATTTGTAGTTAAATGGTTGTGGAGATGTCTCAGGAAGTGTTAGTTGGGAATTATTGTAAGTTAAGTACGAAAAAAAAAAAAAAAAAAAGTGAAATAGCAAGTGGTTTGGAAGAGAGATTTTGTATGTGGATTTGATCCAAAATGGAGTTTGTTTTTGAATAGATTGCAAATAGTAAATACGGAAAGAGAAAACAGGCAGCCCTTAACCCCCGAATTAATCCTTGTACATATATGATGTATCTGAAGTGAATGTGTCAAGGACACCATGACTCAGACTGACATCAGACTTGTTATACAGACTTTAAGACTCTGATACAGAGTCAGGATGGAATTGGGCTAACGTCCCTTCCATTACGTGACAATGACTTTAGATATGTCCAGGATTTAAGGGCAATTAATTACTTAGTCATCCCAATTGCCCCGATTTTCCCTGATATCACTGCTCTCATTACGGCCATTTCCCATGACACCACTATATTTATTATTATTGATTTATCAAATGCATTCTTTTTGGTCCCATTGGACTTTGAGACACAACTACTTATGGTTTTAATTTTTGATGGGCGCCAATTAACATGGACCTGTCTTCCCCTAAGGCTACGTGGATTCACCAGCTGCTTACTCACTGGTGCTCCAACAATACCTTGCGGTCATGGACCAGTGTCATGGTTCTGTCCCCATTCAGTACGTCAAATGACTTACTGTTTGGTATGTACTCCTAACGGGGAAGCCAAAAGACAGGATTCACTCAGTCTGCTACAGCACCTAGCAGCTAAAGGTCACAAGGTAACTAAAAACAAAATACAAAAAACTGGTGCAACACATGTTGATGATTAATTATTGCAGGCAATGGATCCCTGAATGCTCACTATGACTCCATTTTACGTACGGCTGCTAAGGGGGACAGCCCAAAACATATTCAGTGGACTCCAGGCATGACTGAAGCTTATGTGACCTTAAAAGTTAGCATTATGCAGGCCCCCGCTTTAGGACTACCTGATTATTGTAAACCATTTCATTTGTATGCAAGGGACAACTGTAAAACCATGGCCGCGGTCTGTGCCCAAGATCACGGAGGTAGTATGTGTCCCGTTGCATTCTTTTCCAAAGTAGTCCCTACTCCGGTCCAGGGGATGCTGGGGTGTCTCCAAACATTTGGCCCCTTGTGATGTGGCCGTAGAGAAAGCAATCCCCCTTGACTTGACTTACCCCCCCCCCCCCTTCAGCTGCTCTAGCAGAAGGACTGACAGAGAGAAGAAGCTGCAGCTGCAATCCACCCCCAAACCCCCCCCTTGGATTCAGTAGTACACTGAAAACGAAACTAGTAAAACTGATAACACATAGCAAGTACAAAGAATCGCAATGATTTTATATCCAGAGGTAATGCCTTTGCTGACCAAGTAGCTAAAGAAGCTGCACTTAAACCACTTTCTACTAACCTTACTTACCCTATGCTCCAAGCCCCGTCTTACCCATCTGACCTTCTTTTCAATGAGTTACAAGGTTTTACCACACCAGAAGATTTATCTTATTGGCAATCACAAGGTTTGGAAAAAGACAATAATGGTCTTTTCTCAAAAGAGGGGAGGATAGGTATACCTGAGAGTAGTGCCCCTATATTCATAGCACAGGCACACGGGTAGGACACAAAAAAGTTAAAACTACCATGCAACAGTTACGACAATCATTTTGCATCAGAAATCTGATGCTGCACGGTCAAACATACATACAGAGATGTGTACAATGTTTGCAGAATAATTCTACAGTGCCAAATAAAGCAAAGCATGATCATCTGTCTCCACCTACAGCTCCATTCACTCATCTACAAATTAATTTTACTCATATCCCAAAGACGGGATCAAAACAGTTATATCTTTTGGTGATAGTGGACCAGTTTTCCCGATGGCCTGAGGCCTTTGTAACACAAAGAGAGGATGCTAAGAAGGTAGCTAAAATTTTGACTACTGAAATTATACCGAGATATGGATGTCCGTTACAAATTAACTCTGATAATGGACCAGCCTTTATCAGCGCAGTAATTAAGGAATTGATACAGTGGTTACAGATAACCTGGAAATTCCATATCCCTTACCATCCTCAGAGTTCAGGAATAGTGGACAGAATGAACCGCACTATTAAAGAGAAACTTACAAAGGCTACTGCAGGTACATGGGTTAATTGGCAGAAATATTTACCTGCTGTACTAGCAGAAATTAGGATGTCTCCTAATAAAACTACAAAATTGTCTCCTTTTGAGATTCTTATGGGAAGACCATTTCCAACTCCTTGGGTGAAAGACCCACTTGTAATTATGTCTGGTGATCTTGATCTCATAAGAGAACAATATGTGAAACAATTGATTGATAAATTGAATGGCATCTATGGTGATGTGTCTTCGCGCTTACCTTTACCCTCACAGGAACCAACACATCCGTTCCAGCCAGGTGACCTCGTCTGTGTCCGACAGCTGAATAAAGCAAAGAAGGGAGGCTTCCCATTCGGACCACCGACGACTGTGATAGCAGTGACTAGGACAGCCGTCCTCACCGACGCACAGGACATCTGGATTCACGCACTGAAGCTGTGTCCAAAGAGGGGTGAAGCGGGTGACAAAGTCTCCCGACCAGCGACTGAAGACAGCGATGATGATGATGTCAACTTTATTCCTGTACCCGAAGAACTTCCTTTTGATGATGAGCATTATGCTCCTGATCTTTTTTCCCTTCTGGACAGTCCTTAACTGCTATTATGATCCAGAAGAACTGGGACTATTGAGATCCATTTGTAATGAACACAATGTCACTGATATTTATTTTAATAATAGAACCAGAAGATCATTGCCTAATAAAACAGTATATTCATATAGTGATAAGGAAAAACACCCATGGGAACATAACACATATGTTTCAATACTAGAAGGCTTTGCTCACTCTTTTAATCTTTCTAATTGCTGGGTTTGCTCACATATTGCTACACATGGAGAAATGGGGATGCCTCTATTTGGCCTACCTGCAGAGAATTTTACTCAAAAGCACATGTATATTAGCAATAGTACACAACCTTATAATTGGAATTTCTTTACTTATGTCCAATCTGCTACCACTCTCAGGCTCTCACTAAAGATGAAGATTATCCGTACATACTTTCCTTCCAAATATAATAAAAGTGTCTCTTTTAAGTTAGTATACACTACCGAAGGTTACAACTGTTTTCGGGCCCAGGGGAATGGAACAAAGGTGGGATGGTCCACATGTACTAACACTACCCTTATCTTTAATAGGACCACCTCTAGTAGCACACTAGGAAAATTACATAAAAGTTGTGCACCTTATGATTGTATGGGCCCTGGATGTTCGTATGTATATCACTTACTTAAAGGACTAGCTACATACTGGTCTAATACAACTAAGTGTGATCAATTCAACAGATCATTATCTAATCTCTTTCACCTTATGCCACCTTCCCCAGCTACTGATGTTTATTTCATTTGTGGTAAGAACGCTTATAGATGGCTTCCGTTAGATTGGGTTGGCTGTTGTTACCTAGGACAAGTAGTTCCTCATGTCTACCATACTCCCACTCTCCCTGAGGGACGTCCAAGAAACCTCAGAGATACACAAGGGAGATCAGGTTGGAAAAAATGCACAGATGTAGTAAGTGTCATGTTTCCTAATGTAGGTGTAGCTAATCTGCAAATTGAGTTATCTGCTCTTTCCCTACTTGTGCAAAAAGCCCTGAATAGTACTACTGCAGCCATTGAAAAGTTAAATCAAGAACAAGTGCAAATTAGGATGGTAGCTTTACAGAATAGAATGGCCTTAGACTATGTGTTAGCTTCTAAGGGAGGAGTATGTGCTCTCATAGGCAATGAATGTTGTTCCTACGTTGATGATAATTCTGCTCTTATCACTGAAGATTTAGCAAACACTCAAGCAATAGTTGACCGTCTTCGAGACTTCCAAGGTAGTATATGGGAAGACATGTTTTCATGGATGGGAAGTCTAGGTCAGAAGATATTCATAATCTTTCTGGTGGTAATATGTGCTCTTATCCTCTTGTGCATTCTTGTATCCTGTTGAAAAGCCCTACCCAATCGGATGATAGAATAACGCCCAGGATATATACAATTCTTTAATATATATTCTCTCTGAGTAATCTTCTACCTATACATTGTATCACATATTATATTTTCACAAAGATTATATTTTCATAAAGGTTATATTCTCACAATAAAATAACGAGAGAGCACATTATATTTCCACTATAGTATATTGTATTTTCACTTTAGAATCACTTTTAGACTGCAAATATATTCCATTTAATAATTACATATGCATACGTACTCTCAAATATGTATCTTTTAATTATGCTTTTATTATTTCCTAACCTATTTCTTGCTAAGAGCTTTATATTTTACTATTCACATATACCATTACAGCTCTAGATGTTTTTGAACAATGAATCCATGCTTTCCTACTTTTAGTCTAGTTCTTTTCGAAGATCACGTTGTGATCTAAGAGGGGAATGAAAGGGTTAATTGTGTTTCTGTTCAGCTTAGCAGGTGCCTAGGTACCACACAGTGATAGAAACTGCTCTCACAGCTAAAGTATGTAATCCTGAAACCTGTTATCTATAAACATATTTTTTACCAATTAATTTTAATTGCATAGGCCTTGAGAATGTTCTAGAGAAATGTGTACGTGATGATCTGTGCACTTTTCTCATGCACTTTTCTTATGCACTGCTCTCATGAACTGCTCTCATGAACTTTTTCTGTGGCACGTGCACTACACCTGATTGGTTGGTACCTGGCACTGGATATTAGCCAATGAGAAACCTGACATGTGTGAATTATTATCCTATCTGTTATATAAGCTCAAAACGTAACCAAATAAACGAGACTCTGTGTGGAAAACTTATATGTGTATGTGTGCGCTCATTTCCATACGGAATCTCCAGGACGTCTTGCTTATGAGTAAAGGTTTACCCCGGTGGTCAGAAAATACAATTGGTGTAATCTTCACTGGTCCCCTTCAGCATTGACATGAGCATTTCGTTGAGTCGCCATGAGTATGGGGTTTTAATTGCAAAGCCAAAGTCTATTGTGCAGCTCACCATGGAGTGATCTGACCAGGGGCACGGATGAATTCCCGAGCCCATCACGTTGTCTAGCAGGGAGGAGTCTGTATAGAATGTATCTATTCTAGAGTATGTCTTGTGCACTGGGGAGTAGAATGAATACTACCTTTCCCCTCTGTGTTGTTCCCTCCAAAGGTCTATCAGGTGGAGTTCGTCCAACAGTGCCAGAATTTGGGTTTGTTTTTTGGTGAGTTGACTGCTCCGTCCCCCTCCTGATCTATCTAATGGTGATAAGACTGAATTTAGATCCCCTCCCAGAATTATTTTCCCAAGATCATGGGATTTAATATACTGCAGTAAGCATATGAAAATTTTCTGTGGCATATGGGTGGGGGCATATAGTGAGATCAAAGTAAATTTCTTCCCGAATAGGGAGCCTGTAAGGAGCACGAAGTGGCCATCTTGGTCAATCTTTTTATGGTCTAAGATGAAAGGGAGGTCTTTGTGCAGCAGGATTGCAGCCCCTGCCCTCTTGGTGGAATGGCGAGTGGCAAAGAAGGTAGGATAGAGTTTGGATAAATATTTAGGGATCTTGTTCCTGACAAAATGCGTCTCTTGTAGGAAGAGTACTGAGGGGTGGTACTGTTTATAAGTATTGAAGGCCTTCCGCCATTTAAATTGCAAGTCGAACCCTCTTACGTTATGTGTGATAAAGGTTATTTCAGTGTCTGTCATGATGTGGTGTCACAGTCTGCGTCTATAGTCAGGCTTCCAAGAGTAATATACTCACCACCCGGATGGGAGGAGGCCAGGGGTCCAGGGTAGCTCTCTTTGCCTTATCTTGTTTGTGAAACAAGCCAAATCTTTGAGGGTATAGATGGGGTTTTGTTGTTTGGCGGGTGGTAGGTGTATAAGGTGGGTCAAAAGTCGTTCTCATCGGCTAGGGAGGAAGTAAGGAGAGTATAGATAGTTAGCGTGGGATTTGGCATATCATAACCTCCTTTGCAATCGGTAGTGCAAATAATAGAAAAACAATAGGGTGTGGATGGCATAAAGCCTTCGTTTACAAATATAGGTGGATATGTCTAAGGTCGTTGCCCTAGAGCTCGATTGCCTGAGAGTGTGAAACAAGACAATATAACAAGTCAATAATTTGAGATAATAGATAAAACATAGAATCAAACATCTTCAACAGTTCAAACACCGAGTTGTAATAAACTTTAAAAATTATCCTCAGGGAAATTGGAATGACCGACTGGTAAACGGTCGGCTTAATTTTGTTAAGGGTGGTCAACCCCTAAGGTTGCTGGAATAGTCTTTGGGATCATCTGCTTTTTTTGGGCAGTAATCTTGGGGCCCCTCCAGGCCCGAATTGGGTAAGTATCGTCTAGACTTTGTCAGTTCTTGACTATGTATGGCTGCTTTTAGCTAGCTGAAAAGTTCACAGTAGTCTCCCTGAGTATGCCCTTCTTGTAAGAGTAGTTTGGGCCTTTTTGCTTCATTTTGTCCTGGGGTATTTTGTACCATGGTGGGGGTGGTGCCTCCGGTTGCGGGCCTCCTAGTTTGATGAAGGGCCCGCCTTAGGCTCAAGGTCGGACGTCTCTCTCCCTTGTTTCTGTGGTATTTGACGTTTAGGCTGGGCTACTTCAGTCCATTCTCTTGCCGGCCTTTGGGCCCCGGATGCCCCTTGGGGGCTAGGCAATTCCCCCTTCTTTAGGAGTCTCAGACGTTGGAGGTTATCCCTTCCTTCTTCCATAGAGCGCACTATGTATGTTTTTGCACCTACCTGGAAGGTGAGGCTGAAGTGGAACCCCCATCTATATTTTATTTGGTGTGACGTCAGAATTTGCAGGATCGGCTTCATCTGTCGCCATTTATACAGGGTTGATGGGGCCAGGTCAGCATAGATCTGGATTTCCACTCCGTCAGGGCTTATGATAGCCTGGGCTTTCCTGGCAGCTTGTGATACCGAATCTCTGGTCTGTTGCCGGAGGAAGCGCACCACCACGTCTTTTGGCAGGTTAGGGGTTGCTGGGCCTCCTAGTGCTCGGTGTGCCCTTTCTATATCCCAGGGTTCTTGGGTGGAGGTTGGGAGTATGGTAGATACTACTGCTTTCATGTAAGTTACCAGGTCCATGACCGCGGTAGGTATTCCCCTCAGGCGTATATTGTGTCGCCGGCTCCTGTTCTCAAGGTCTTCTAGCTTTAGTTCAAAGTCCTTGAGTTGCGAAGTGTTGGCCGATATGTCGGTTCTGTCTTCGGCTTGGCTTACAATGAGTTGATCCGCAATGGTTTCAAGCTTATTAGTCTGTGCGCCCTGTTCCTGTATTTCCTGTTTAAATTCTTTTATGGCCGATAATAACCGTGACTGTAGCAGCTGGTCAAATTTGGCCATCGAGAAGTCTGACACCGTCACATTTGGATATGCGACCTCCGAGTCTCTGTCTCCTTCTGAGCCTGAGGGCGAGGTAGGAGCAGGGCTGCTCCCCAGGAGGGAGCCTGCTGTTTGTTTTGTGAAATGATCGGAGATACTCCTTGAAGGGCCACTTTTCTTTGGCTTCCCCATGTTGAATGTTTCATGGGGTTATGGATCTGATCGTGACGGGGTTTCCAGCCCTGGTGGCTTGTTGTAGTTCAGTGCTCGTGGGGTAGCCCAAGCTTCTTTTTTGCAGTATTTGGTGTTGCACTGCCAAAGATGTGTGAGTTATTGAGTAGGCATCAGCTCTAGAGGGCAGATGGCGGCGTTCATGGTTCACATTGTTGTGTGTACGTCATCCGTATCCTTGATATTAGGATCCTATGCTGGAAGTCTGGGAGAGGTTCCCACTACTTTATAATTCTTGGCGGGTGTGGGGTGCCTGCTGCATCTGTTGTTGCTATTAAAGTCTGCTTGGTCTTGAGGCCTCTATGGGCCAAATTGTGTAATAAGTCCAGAATTTTATGTTTCCCAGGTTATAATGGGATGATAAGAGTTATATTGTTTGCAGGAGAGTGCTGCTCTGAATTATGAGCTTCAGCGTTGCTGCGCAGTTTCCCAAGTATTATGGGGCATGTAGTACTACAGAGTCTGAATTGTGGGCCTTGTGTGGCCTCTAACTGCCCAGCATGAGTCAGGCCTTGCTTGTTGGGTTGTAAGAATTATAGGCTTCCCCTACTTTGTAATGATTTGTATGGGGTGTTATGGGTGACTCACCAGGGGCCTAGGAAACGATATGGTCCCCTAAGGCCTTCTTCTCGTACCCTGTCTCTCCTTATGCTGGTGGGTAGAGGTATCTGCGTTGCCCTTATCCCCCCCCCAGCCGGGACCTGCCGCCCCCAGGTGTCTTTGGGATGTTGCTGAGAGAGTGGAGTACTCACAGGGCTCAGGTTTCCGTCTCAGCTCTACTCTACGGTGATCCAAGATGGCCGCCACCTCGTGTTGATCCAAGATGGCCACCACCCGATCACTAGGCCTCTGTCCCGCCAGCAGCCTCCGCCAGAGCTGTCCCTACCGTCCTGGCTCCGTAGAAGCGCCCTAGCTGGCGTTCTCTTGCTCCGGTTCTGGTCCCAGGGTCCCCAGGGCCTTCACCTCCCCGAGTGCTCTCGCTGGGAGACAGCGTTTTCCCTGGCCAGCTGCGAGCCGGGCTGACCCCGTTTGAGACCACTCCGGTGCCGCTGGGGGGTCCCCCGAGGGGATGTGGGTCGTCACCTCTTCTTCCCCAAAAGCCTGTGGGACATCCAGCACTTCACTGGGTCCACCGAGACGGTCTTAACCCATCTTTGCAGTTGTAAACACAGTTTCTCTTTTTTTTGGGGGGGAAAAATGTTGGACTCTATGTGTTTCCCTAAATCTCCTGAGTGCAGGAGTACTGATATTTAGTTGATTAGGGCAGCTTTAGGGGTCGCTTACCCCAGATTGACTTAGGCCTTAGCTGGAGCTATAGCTATAGTCTTTCCTCTCCAGTAGCTTAGCCACCCCCCCTGTTTGGCTCTTTTTTAAATCATAATGATAGCAGAAATCACCCAAATATCCCTGATCAAAAGTTTACTAACCCTTGAATGTTTGGCCTTGTTACAGACACACAGGGTGACACACACGTCAATTAAAGGTTAATTTCCAACACTTGTGGCTTTTTAAATTGCAATTAGTGTCTGTATATAAATAGTTGGTTAGCTCTCATGTGGATGCACTGAGCAGGTTTGATACTGAGCCATGAGGAGCTTAAGATCATTGAGGCACTCTGGGAAGATATCAAATGTTCGGTACATGCAAGACAACCAAAGACTTTGCATGACATAGAGGCATTTTGCCAAGACGAATGGGCAGCTGTACCACCTGCAAGTATTAGGGGCCTCGTAGACAACTATTACAAAAGACTGCATGCGGTTATTGATTCTAAAGGAGGCAATACACAGTATTATGAACTAAGAGTATGCAAACTTTTGATCAGGGCCATTTGGGTGATTTCTGTTATCAATAGGACTTAACCTCTTAAACGGTAATCCTGAGCGTGACTCAGGGTTAATTTTCACTCCCTAAATCGGTAACCCCGAGCTACGCTCAGGGTTACTGCATGGAGGATGTGGAGGGGGCCCAGTGCTGCCAAAATTGCCTGGGCCCCCTCAGCACACTATTCCTCCTCCTCCATCCTCCTCCTCCTTTCCCCATTATCATCCACCTCCCCCCGATCAACTTTCTCCTCCTTACCCCCGATCCTCTTCTCCTTCCCCCTAACCTCCTCCTCACTTCCCTCTCCAGTCCCTATCCCCCTCTCTCCTTACTTTTTAACTGGATCCGATGAGCTGCCTGCTCTCATCTCGCCCCCCCCCCCCCCCCCCCCCCCCCCCGCAGCGTGTCTTCTCACTGCCCGGTATATGCTAATGACGTGACGCGCTGGCGTCAGGGCGTCACTTTATTAGCATATACCGGGCAGTTCACTGCCGAAGACACGCTGTGGGGGGAGAGATGAGCAGGCAGCTCATCAGATCCAGTTAAAAAGTAAGGAGAGAGGATGGGAAGGAGGGAGGAGGATGATATGGGGGAAAAGGAGGATGATAAAAAGGGGAGGAGGAGGATGATAAGAAGGGAGGAGGAGGATGATAAGAAGGGAGGAGGATACAGGGGGAAAGGAGGAGGGAAAGGGGCAAAGGGAGGTGATTGGAGAGGGGAGAAGTGAGGAGGAGGGAAGGGGGAAAGGGCGGTATGATTATGTCAGTATTATTTAATGTACCACTTTAACATTCTAAATACTTACATAATCATACCGCCAGGAAGGTTGAAAAGGAGCCAAACAACTATGTGAAAACTAGAATATTGCCCGTCAAAAAATGACGGCAATGAAATTGGAAGTGAGCTAATGCTGTTTGGTGTATGGTAATGAAATAAATAATACATTAATAAATTAATATACTTTACCTATTTTGAAGTAATATATGCAGGAAGCATTGTGCAGAAGAGCTGGCAATCTGTTTTGATGTTGCTGCAGCATACAATGTGTGTTTTCAGTGCTGTGGAGCTGCTGTGTAAGTGTCAGCAATGTGTGCAGTGTAATAGTGTGCGTGCGCAAGGAAAATCCGTTAGGGTAGCTGTGTACTTCCGTATTGTGTAAGTTAGTGTTGTAAAATGGCGCCTAATGTGTGGTACGCGGCTGTGGCTGATTTTGCGTCCTTGTTTTCGTGTTTTCGCATGTCTTTGGACTTTTTCGGAAAATTCGTAGGTGTTTGGTGGTGTTTTGCGTGTTTAGGGTGCTGTAGCCTCGTTTTCGTTTTGTTCGGCAGACATTTTTTCTCTCACTTAGCGGATTCTCGGGTGTCTAAACTATTTAAATTTTGACTGAAATCGAGGTGTTACTTCAGTTGCAGAGGTCCTGGGTGCCCCCCTTGCTGTGGGACAAGTTTTTATGTGTTTGTTGTGTGTATTTATTGTGTTTCTAATGTTTTTGTGGTCGAGCGGGTTGCGTCCTTGTTTTGGGTAAATCCATAGGCGTTTGGTGGTGTTTTGCGTCTTTAGAGTCGGGTAGCCTTGTTTTCGTTTTTTTCGGCGGTCATTTTTTCTCTTGCTTAGGGGATTTTCAGGTGTCTAAACTCTTTTATTTTTAGTGCAATTAAGGTGTAACTATAGTTTTCAAGGTCCTCGGTGCCTCCCCTTGCTGTAGGTAATGTTTTTATGTATTTGTTGTGTGTATTTATTGTGTTTTGAATGTTTTCATGTGCGTGGGTTTCAGGCGGTAAGTTCCGTGTCTCGTATTTGTTTGGCGTAAGTCCGTAAATTTTGCGAGGCCTGCAGTTGCTGGCATGGAGCGCCTTCGCGCTCCATGCCAGCAACTGAGGACCTTGCTTCGCAAGGGCCGCAGGCTCGCTATGCAAGCCCGCAGCGTTAGCAACGGCCCGCATGCTCACAATTATATATGTGATAAATGGCTTCATATGATCACTGTGACAGCGGATTCGATAGATTTAAACTTTAAAAGCGGACTAGATTTATTTCTAATTAAAAAGGGAATTCAGGGTTATCATGGATAATTAGAGAGACAGTATTAATCCGAATTTTTTAAATTTCCCTTTGAGACTTGTTTTTTTGTTTTGTTTTTTCTATTTGCCTTCCTCTGGATTAATTAATAATTAAAAAATAAAATAAAACTTAAATAATTGATTAATAATTAATTAACAACTAATGAATTAATAGTTAATTTGCATATTGCAGATCAGAGGAGCTCTTAAAAGGTTGAACTTGATGGACTGAAAGTCTTTTTTCAACCCTAAATACTATGTAACTATGTAACTATCCTTCAATAAAATATTTTTTTTTGCATAATCAGTCATATTTCAAAATAAATGCCCAAATTTAACAATTTCTGCCAGGGTGTGCAAACTTTTGAGCACAACTGTATATACAGTATATATATTTTCAGTGGTACCTCGGTACACATCAGCTCCGGTTTTCTTCTTTTTCGGTACTCGACACGACTCACTTAGGAAAAATTGGCTTGGAACTCAAAGCTTCCTCGGAACTCGATTCGCTCGCAACACCCTGCATTCCGTCTCTCCAGGAACTGAAGAGTCTATGCCTGAAAGGACCAAAGTGCAGCCTGTGTCTAAAAGGATCAAAGTGCAGCCTGTGTCTAAAAGGATCAAAGTGCAGCCTGTGCCTGTAAGAACCAAAGTACAGCATCTCCCTACTCTCGCTCTGTCCCTCTCCCCTTCTTCCTCCATCCTCTCTCCCATCTACCTTCTCTCTCTCCCCCTTCTCTTTCTCTCCCCTCCCCATAATCTCTCTCCCTTCTCTTTCTCTCTTCCCCTTCTTTCTCTCCTCCTTCTCCCCCTTCTACCGCTCCCTCTCTCCCCCTTCTGCCTCTCTCCATCCCCCTTATCTCTCTCCTCACCCTTCTCTCTCTTCTCTTTTTCTATCCCTTCTCAATCTGTTCTCTCTCTCCCTTCTCGCACTCTCCCTTCTGCCTCTCCCTCTCTCTTCTCTCACGTCTCCCTCTCTCTCCCTTTTCTCCCTTCTCCCTCCTTTCCTTCTCTCCCATCTGCATCTCCCTTCGCTCCCTCTCTCTTCTCTACCTCTCCCTTTGCCTCTCCATCCTCCCTTCTCTCTCCTCTCTATTCTCCCTCTCTCCCATCTGCCTCTCCCTTCTCTCCATCTTCTTTCTCCCTTTCCCTTCTCTCTCCCCTTCTCCCTCGTCTCTCCCTTTACCATTGTCTCTCCCCCTTCTTCCTCCACCCTCGTCTCCCCCCACCCTTTTCTCTACCCTTCTCCCTTGTCTCTCCCCCAACCCTTCTCTTTCCCCTCTTGTCTCTCTCCCCCCCCCCCTTGCCTCTCCCTTGTCTCTCCACCTCTCCCTTGTCTCTTCCCTTCCTATAGTCTCTACTCTTGCCCTGGTCTCTCCCCTCACCCCCCACTTTTGTCTCTCCCCTTCCCACTTGTCTATACCCCTATATCTCTCCCAACCTTCTCTCGTCCCTTCCCTCCTTCCCCTATTTCTCCTTGCCTGGGCGTCTATGTGATGGCACCCCCTTATCTCTTGGGCCTACTTGCCCCAGGGGGGCCTGGGCCTCTATTTGATGGCACCCCCTTTTCTCTGGGGCCTACTGGCCCCAGGGTGGCCTGGGCCTCTATTTGATGACACCCCCTTTTCTCTAGGGCCTACTTGCCCTGGGGGTTGCCTGGGCTTCTATATGATAGAACACCTTTTCTCTGAAGCCTACTTGCACCGGGGTTGCCTGGGCCTCAATTTGATGGCACCCCCTTTTCTCTGGGGCCTACTTGCCCCGGGGTTGCCTGGGCTTCTATTTGAGAACACACCTTTACTCTGGAGACTAATTGCCCTGGGGTGGCCTGGGCCTTTATTTGATGGCACCTCCCTTTTCTCTGGGGCCTTCTTGCCCCAAGGTTGCCTTGGCCTCTATTGGATGGCACCCCTTTACTCTAGTGCCTTCTTGCCCCAGGGTTTCCTGTGCCTCTATTTGATGGCACCCCCTTTGCTTTGGGGCCTAATTGCCCAGGGGGTGCCTGTGCCTGTATTTGAGGGCAACCCCTTTTCTCTGGGGCCTACTTACCCTGGGGCTGCCTGTGCCTCTTTTTGATGGCACCCCCTTTTCTCTGGGCCTTCTTGCCCCAAGGTTGCCTGTGCCTCTATTTGATGGCATCCCCTTTTCTCTGGGCCTTCTTGCCCAAGGCTTGCCTGTGCCTCTATTTAATGACACCCCTTTTTTCTGGGGCTAACTTGCCCCGGGGTTGCTTGTGCCTCTTTTTGATGGCACCCCTATTTTCTGGGGCTAACTTGCCCTGGGGTTGCTTGTGCTTCTTTTTGATGGCACCCCTATTTCTCTGGGGCCTACTTTCCCCGGGGTTTCCTGTGCCTGTATTTGATGGCAACCCCTTTTCTCTGGGGCCTACTTACCCTGGGGCTGCCTGTGCCTCTTTTTGATGGCATCCCCTTTTCTCTGGGCCTTCTTGTCCCAAGGTTGCCTGTGCCTCTATTTGATGGCATCCCCTTTTCTCTGGGCCTTCTTGCCCCAGGCTTGCCTGTGCCTCTATTTAATGAAACCCCTTTTTTCTGGGGCTAACTTGCCCCGGGGTTGCTTGTGCCTCTTTTTGATGGCACCCTATTTTCTCTGGGACCTACTTGCCCCGGGGTTGCCTGTGCCTCTATTTGATGGCGCCCCCTTTTATCTGGTGCCTACTTTCCCAGGGGTTGCCTGTGCCTCTATTTGATGGCACCCCCTTTTCTCTGGGGCCTACTTTCCCCTGGGCTGCCTGTGCCTCTTTTTGATGGCCCCCTTTTTCTCTGGGGCCTACTTGCCCCGGGGTTGCCTGTGCCTCTATTTAATGGCACCCGTTTTTCTCTGGTTCCTTCTTGCCCCATGGTTGCCTTTGCCTCTATTTGATGGCACCCCCTTTTCTCTGGGGCCTACGTTCCCCGAGGTTGCCTGTGCCTCTATTTGATGGCACCCCTTTTTCTCTGGGGCCTCCTTGCCTGGGATTGCCTGTGCCTCTATTTGATGGCACCCCATTTTCTCTGGGGCCTTCTTGCCCTGGGGTTGCCTGTGCCTCTATTTGAAGGCATCCCCTTTTCTCTGGGCCTTCTTGCCCCAGGGTTGCCTGTGCCTCTATTTAATGACACCCTTTTTTCTGGGGCTAACTTGCCCCGGGGTTGCTTGTGCTTCTTTTTGATGGCACCCCTATTTCTCTGGGGCCTACTTTCCCCGGGGTTTCCTGTGCCTCTATTTAATGACACCCCTTTTTTCTGGGACCTACTTGCCCAGGGGTTGCCTGTGCCTCTATTTGATGGCCCCCTTTTTCTCTGGGGCCTACTTGCCCCGGGGTTGCCTGGGCCTCTATTTGATGGCACCCCCTTTTCTCTGGCGCTTTCTTGCCCCAGGTTGCCTGTGCCTCTATTTGTTGGCATCCCTTTTTGTCTGGTTCCTTCTTGCCCCAGGGTTGCTTGTGCCTCTATTTGATGGCACCCCTTTTCTATGGGGTCTATTTTCCCCGAGGTTGCCTGTGCCTCTATTTGATGGCATCCCTTTTTCTCTGGGGCCTCCTTGCCCGGGATTGCCTGTGCCTCTATTTGATGGCATCCCCTTTTCTCTGGACCTTCTTGCCCCAGGGTTGCCTGTGCCTCTATTTGATGGCATCCCCTTTTCTCTGGGCCTTCTTGCACCAGGGTTGCCTGTGCCTCTATTTGATGGCACCCCTTTTCTATGGGGCCTATTTTCCCCGAGGTTGCCTGTGCCTCTATTTGATGGCATCCCCTTTTCTCTGGGCCTTCTTGCCCCAGGGTTGCCTGTGCCTCTATTTGATGGCATCCCTTTTTCTCTGGGGCCTCCTTGCCCGGGATTGCCTGTGCCTCTATTTGATGGCATCCCCTTTTCTCTGGACCTTCTTGCCCCAGGGTTGCCTGTGCCTCTATTTGATGGCATCCCCTTTTCTCTGGGCCTTCTTGCACCAGGGTTGCCTGTGCCTCTATTTAATGACACCCCTTTTTTCTGGGGCTACCTTGCCCCGGGGTTGCTTGTGCCTCTTTTTGATGGAACCCCTATTTCTCTGGGGCCTACTTTCCCTGGGGTTTCCTGTGCCTCTATTTGATGGCACCCCCTTTTCTCTGGGGCTTCTTGCCCCAGGTTGCCTGTGCCTCTATTTGCTGGCACCCCCTTTTCTCTGGGGCCTACGTCCCCGGGGTTGTCTGTGCCTCTATTTGATGGCACCCTCTTTGTTCTGGGACCTACTTGCCCAGGGGTTGCCTGTGCCTCTATTTGATGGCACTCCTTTTTCTCTGGGTCCTACTTGCCCCGGGGTTGCCTGTGCCTCTGTTTGATGGCACCCTATTTTCTCTGGGACCTACTTGCCCCGGGGGTGCCTGTGCTTATTTGATGGCACCCCTTTTTCTCTGGGGCCTACTTGCCCCGGGGTTGCCTGTGCCTCTATTTGATGGCACCCCTTTTGCTCTGTGTCCTTTTTGCCCCGGGATTGCCTGTGCCTCTATTTGATGGCATCCCCTTTTCTCTAGACCTTCTTGCCCCAGGGTTGCCTGTGCCTCTTTTTGATGGCATCCCCTTTTCTCTGGGCCTTCTTGCCCCAGGGTTGCCTGTGCCTCTATTTAATGACACCCCTTTTTTCTGGGGCTACCTTGTCCCGGGATTGCTTGTGCCTCTTTTTGATGGAACCCCTATTTCTCTGGGGCCTACTTTCCCTGGGGTTTCCTGTGCCTCTATTTGATGGCACCCCCTTTTATCTGGGGCTTCTTGCCCCAGGTTGCCTGTGCCTCTATTTGCTGGCACCCCCTTTTCTCTGTGGGCTTCTTGCCCCGGGGTTGCCTGTGCCTCTATTTGATAGCACCCCCTTTTCTCTGGGGCCTACTTCTCTGGGGTTGCCTGTGCCTCTATTTGATGGGACCCCCTTTGTTCTGGGACCTACTTGCCCAGGGGTTGCCTGTGCCTCTATTTGATGACACTTCTTTTTCTCTGGGTCCTACTTGCCCCGGGGTTGCCTGTGCCTCTGTTTGATGGCACCCATTTTTCTCTGGGACCTACTTGCCCCGGGATGCCTGTGCCTCTATTTGATGGCCCCCTTTTTCTCTGGGGCCTACTTGCCCTGGGGTTGCCTGTGCCTCTATTTGATGGCACCCCCTTTTCTCTGGTGCTTTCTTGCCCCAGGGTTGCCTGTGCCTCTATTTGATGGCACCCCTTTTCTCTGGGGCCTACTTTCCCCGAGGTTGCCTGTGCCTCTATTTGATGGCATCCCCTTGTCTCTGGGCCTTCTTGCCCCAGGGTTGCCTGTGCCTCTATTTGATGGCACCCACTTTACTCTGGGGCCTATTTGACCCGGGGTTGCCTGTGCCTCTATTTAATGACACCCCTTTTTCTCTGGGGCTAACTTGCCCCGGGGTTACTTGTGCCTCTTTTTGATGGCACCCCCTTTTCTCTGGGGCTTACTTTGCCCGGAGTTGCCTGTGCCTCTATTTGATGGCACCCCCTTTTCTCTGGGGCCTTCTTGCCCCGGGGGTGCCTGTGCCTATTTGATGCCACCCATTTTTCTCTGGGGCCTACTTCCCCGGTGTTGTCTGTGCCTCTATTTGATGGCACCCTCTTTGTTCTGGGACCTACTTGCCTAGGGGTTGCCTGTGCCTCTATTTGATGGCACCCCTTTTGCTCTGTGTCCTTTTTGCCCCGGGATTGCCTGTGCCTCTATTTGATGGCATCCCCTTTTCTCTAGACCTTCTTGCCCCAGGGTTGCCTGTGCCTCTATTTGATGGCATCCCCTTCTCTCTGGGCCTTCTTGCCCCAGGGTTGCCTGTGCCTCTATTTAATGACACCCCTTTTTTCTGGGGCTACCTTGTCCCGGGATTGCTTGTGCCTCTTTTTGATGGAACCCCTATTTCTCTGGGGCCTACTTTCCCTGGGGTTTCCTGTGCCTCTATTTGATGGCACCCCCTTTTATCTGGGGCTTCTTGCCCCAGGTTGCCTGTGCCTCTATTTGATGGCACCCACTTTACTCTGGGGCCTATTTGACCCGGGGTTGCCTGTGCCTCTATTTAATGACACCCCTTTTTCTCTGGGGCTAACTTGCCCCGGGGTTACTTGTGCCTCTTTTTGATGGCACCCCCTTTTCTCTGGGGCTTACTTTGCCCGGAGTTGCCTGTGCCTCTATTTGCTGGCACCCCCTTTTCTCTGTGGGCTTCTTGCCCCGGGGTTGCCTGTGCCTCTATTTGATAGCACCCCCTTTTCTCTGGGGCCTACTTCTCTGGGGTTGCCTGTGCCTCTATTTGATGGCACCCCCTTTGTTCTGGGACCTACTTGCCCAGGGGTTGCCTGTGCCTCTATTTGATGACACTTCTTTTTCTCTGGGGCCTACTTGCCCTGGGGTTGCCTGTGCCTCTATTTGATGGCACCCCCTTTTCTCTGGTGCTTTCTTGCCCCAGGGTTGCCTGTGCCTCTATTTGATGGCACCCCTTTTCTCTGGGGCCTACTTTCCCCGAGGTTGCCTGTGCCTCTATTTTTTTTTTTTTTTTTAATTGATTTTTATTAGACAGGTCAGACATATAACATAGTACACCAAAAACATTAGAAGTGATAAATAGGAATTAACAATAAACATATTTCACATATTTGGTTTCCAGTGTGTCCTCTGCCTGTCCAAAACTCCTCTCCCTTTTCCGTTTTTCTGGTATTATAATAGCTGATATTAGCTTTTAAATAACTTAAGGCTAACGAGAAAACTATATTTAATGAAGTCCCATAACTATGGGAAAAATATGATGAACTTGGATTCCTGACCAACTGTTGTTTTGAGCTTGGTTGGTAGCATCTAATAGAAAGATTATTCTGTGTTTAGGTTACTGTGTGGGCTAATGATGTTGGGTAAATTAAGACCACTACTACTATGGATCCCCTAATAGCTCCTTTGTAGGGAGAAGTGTCACTCACCCTATTCATCTGCCGCGTCTTGTCTCCCAGGCGGCCCAGCAGGAGGCCCAGCGCTTGTAGTTATGGTCAACCTCTGCGGACAAAACGCTCATGGATCGAACGAACTCAATTTTGTTTAAGACTACTTCAAATGTTGGGGTGGGTGATTTCCAATGGGCGGCTACTACTATCCTAACTGCTAGGAAAATTTGGTTAGTTAGGAATTGTTCTGAGTTGGACATCCCTTCTACCGGTAATCCTAGGATGGCCTCTTCTGGTCTCATGGGATAGCATTGACCCCATAGTTTCTCCAGGGTTTTGTAGGTGTCCACCCATGTGTGTCTAATCATAGGGCATTCCCATAATTTATGGATTAGAGTCCCTTTTTGGTTGCAGCCCCTTTCGCATATGTCACTAATTGTCTGGTTCCCTATGTGCATTCTTACTGGGGTTAGGTACCACCTCATAATAACTTTATAGGAGTTTTCTTTCATAATTACGTTAAGTGATGTGTGTTTGG
Organism: Discoglossus pictus; assembly: GCA_027410445.1. Taxonomy (NCBI): domain Eukaryota; kingdom Metazoa; phylum Chordata; class Amphibia; order Anura; family Alytidae; genus Discoglossus; species Discoglossus pictus. The sequence continues at coordinate 40,698,549 of CM050172.1, read as the reverse complement.
CTTGTTTCCGAATACTATTCCATTGGTCTCTGTCTAAATTTATGTTGAGGTCAGCTTCCCATGCTGATTCATAGTGTAATTTAGGGGGAGTGACTAAATCGCTTAAATGGTTATATATTGTGGAGATGTTTCCTTTCCCTCCCGGGAATTTAATGCAACATTTTTCGAATAAGGATATATTTTGCCCTCCTTTATTCTTAGTGATGTGATTTAATCTTTGGTTTATAGCGATTAGGTTAAGCCATTCCCCCGGAGGAAGGGGTTTGTCTTCTAGGAATGCGGTGGTGGACCATTTTTGATTAACAACCGGTAAATCTGCCGCAATTGAGCAATTATTATCAATCCACCATCTGTATTGAGCATTAGAGTTTATTTTGGGGTTAGTTGAAAGTGGCCATAGAGGGCTGAGCCCTGACTCCTGGCCCAGCAGTCTGTTCCTCTTATTTATATCTTTCCATAGGGAAATTGAATGCCTCACACTTGATGGAATTGATTGGGGTAACTTGAAGCCCTGCTGGGTTGAGAGCCATAGTAACTGACGCATGATTAAATCATTGGACCCTAGTATGTGTTTTTCTAATTGAACCCATACCGGGGGGGAGTCCCTGACATACCACTTAACTAGTTGTGCTAATCTAGCAGCTTTAAAGTACCTGGAAATGTCTGGAAATCCGAGCCCACCATCCTTCTTAGTCGCAGTAGTTGTTTCTCTGTTTATTCTAGGTTTTTTATTGTTCCACAGAAAACTCATTAGTAATTTCTGTATTTTTTTCAAGTCTATCGCTAAAATCGAGATAGGTAAGGTCCGAAAAAGGTAGAGCAGTTTGGGGAGTACGTTCATTTTGACAGCATGTAGCTTTCCTAACCACGAAATCTTTAGTTCTGACCACCTGTGCAGGTCCCTAGTTAATTGTTTAAAGAGGGTTGGGTAGTTTGCTTCATATAGGGTCTTAGTTGATTTTGTAATTTGTACGCCTAGGTAGTTGATAGAATTCGGGGCCCATTTTATTGGGAAGTTATTGGCTAGTAGTTTTTCCGTGGTGGGAGGAAGTGATATATTAAGGGCTATGCTTTTACTTGTGTTAATTTTGAATCCTGACAGTGGGCCAAATTGAGACAAAAGTTTGAATAGATTAGGTAGACTAACCAGGGGGTTTGATATTGTTAGTAGGATATCATCGGCAAAAAGGCTAATTTTATGATCTGTCGGGCCGACCCGTATACCCGATATGTCAGTGTGCTGACGAATGGCAATTGCTAGGGGCTCTATACTGAGGGCGAACAGCAATGGTGATAGAGGGCACCCCTGTCTTGTCCCCCTCGTGATGTTGAATTTTAGTGAATTGTGTCCTTGGTATGTAACTTGTGCGGTTGGTTCCGAGTATAATGTCGCGATGCTTCGCAGAAAACCTTCCGGAATTCCGAATTTGTTCAGTGTGGCGTTCATAAATGTCCAATCTAACCTATCAAATGCCTTCTCGGCATCAAGCGCCAACAACATAGCGCGGCCTTCATTACTTTTGGTTATGTCAATAAGGTCAACAATTTTTCTGGTATTGTCTGGCGCTTCTCTCCCCTTAATGAACCCTACTTGGTCTGGATGTACCACTTCAGGTAACAGATTCGCTAGTCTTGACGCTAAGATTTTGGTGTATATTTTTAAATCTGTGTTGATCAGAGATATTGGTCTATAGCTAGCACATTGGGATGGGTCTTTCCCCGGTTTAGGAATCAGTATTATTTTAGCTTCTAAGAATTCCGGTTTAATTTTTTCACCAGCTAAGAAGCTGTTAAATAGCTTATGTAAGGTGGGGCTAAGTAGATCGCTCATATGTTTGTAGTAGAGGTTGGAATAGCCATCTGGCCCTGGGGCCCCGTGTGCCTTTGTGGATTTGATCGCATCCTGTATTTCTTCGACCGAGATGGGCTCTAAGAGTGATTTAGCTTTGATAGAGTCTAATTGGGGTATATTTAAGTTATTTAGTGTATTTTCAATTTCTAGTTTGTGGGTTGGGGTGCCTGATTCGGGTGTTTTGCTGTAAAGGTCCGCATAAAATTGTCTGAATTCGTTTACTATTTGATCTGGTTTAAAAACTGTCTGCCTATTTTTGGTGATTATTTTGGCTATGAATGAGTTTGCTCTTTTTTCTTTTAGTCTCGTGGCCAGCATTCTATCGGGCTTGTTTGCGTATCTGAAGAATTTAGCTTCAGTTCGCTGTAGGATATTGACCATTTTCCCTCTTAAAATAGTGTTTAGTTCTTGTTTGTAACTTAGTATCTTCTCATGGGTATGTCGTGATTTATCTTTAACAAATAGTTTCTGTGCTTCAGCAATTTTCTGGTTTAGAAGTAAGATTTGTGCTTGGTCTTTTTTCTTTTTGATTGAACTAATTTGTATACAGACTCCCCTGATCACTGCCTTGTGAGCTGCCCAAATTCCATCTATGTCTATCTCCCCTACTGTATTGAGGTCAAGATAATCTACGATTGCAGTTCTGACCTTATCTCGTGTGATAGGGTCGTTCAGTATACTGGGATTTAATGACCACCTTGGGTTATTTCCTTTCGGTAGGAGATTATTCATGGAGATTTTGACTAGATCGTGGTCCGACCATGCTATGGGGCAGATAGAGGCCTCAGTTAGGTTCCCTGTAACGTTCTGTGGGATCAGGATATAGTCTATTCTGGAGAGCGAACCATGTCTGGCGGAAAAAAATGTGTATTCCCTTTCTGTGGGGTTCATGTTTCTCCAGGTATCAATCATGCAGTTTGATTTTAGGAGTTTTTTGAGAGCTTTGGTCGCTGTGGGGATTTTTTGTGAACCTAAATCGTTTGACTTGTCTTTGAGCGGGTCTAAGACCGCGTTCATGTCTCCTCCTATTATCTTAAGTCCGTCTTCCCAGCTATCTGTGAGTTTCTGTATTTTTTGAAAGAATGGTGTTTGATCTGTGTTCGGGGCGTAAATGTTCAAGAATGAAACCTTACGTTCGTGTATGGTCCCATGTACTGCTAAAAACCTGCCATCTTTATCTGTTTGAATTTTACTTAACTGAAAGTTGAGTCTTCTGTGGAACAAAATCGTGACTCCCTTTTGTTTGGTATCTGCGGTCGAATGGAATGCCTGAGTAAAGACTCCCCCCCAGTATTTTGGTAGTGCTTGTTTTCTAAAGTGAGTTTCCTGAATCATTACGATATCAAGATTTAGTTTTTGGTAATTTCTCAAGGCTACCCCCCTCTTGATTGGTTCGTTCAGACCATGAGCGTTGTGTGACGCAATGACAATGTCCATATTTCTTATTGAGGTGTATGACCCTTTGGTGTGTCTAAATGGCTATCTCACCTTTCTGGAAGCCTGTTACTTCGTTATCCTGTGCCTCCTGCTGGTTTCCGCCCGAAGACTGCTCAGCAGCTGGCTGTGTGGGAGAGTATCTGTACTCAAAGGAAAAAAGACAACAGAGTATGAGCCAAATTGCTTATACTTAAACTTTCAGAATTATAAAAACCTGGCTCAGTAATTAAGCAAGTTCCTACTTTTCCTCTAGTGGGGAACCCTAAGGTAATCCTGGGTAAGAAGTCTAAGTACTTGAGTCTGTTTGTGTGTCTTACTGTTGGTCAGGAAGGCTCTTAGTATGTTTGAACTTAATTGTGTTCCTTACTTAAATAAAGTGTGGTAATTTAAACTACTATGAGGAGAGCGTTTGCTGTCCTCTTCGTATTTTACTGGTGGGCCAGTTAGTGTCTCTAAACTGACACTGAATTGGTCCGCCTAACCTTTCCCTACTGTAGGGTTTTTTGGAAGTCTACGTGTTAGCGCCCGTAGGGACGCCTTCTAGGTGTGTGTTGCTTTTGCCTTTACGGCCTGGGTTAACTGTCTATAGTGTGTATTAGAACTTTCACTGGTGTGGGTGCTACCTTATTGGATCTACTCGTTTTCAGATTCAACTAGCTTTGGTTGTCAGAGTAGCATGAAAACAAGGAGAGAGAGAGAAGAAGAGAGAGGAAGATGAAGCAAAAAAAGACAAAAAAAACAGAGAAACAAAATAAGTGACAACTCATTGTAGTAAGTCTTTTTCTCCGTTCATGGGAGGACTCCTTCCTCTCGGGTTTTCTGTTGGTTGTAACTGCTCTCCGACAGTGACCTTGATGTTCCATTCCGCCAGCAAGTTAATGCCTTCCTCCAGTGTTCTGATGGTGAAGAATTTTCCCTCTTTGGATATATTGAGGCGAAAAGGGAAACCCCATGTATACCTCCATCCTTGAGCCAGGATACAGTCCAGAACCGGTTTCAGTTGTCTCCTTTTGGCAAGGGTAGTCGGGGCTAGATCAGAAAAAAGCAGCGGTGTGTGCCCCTCGATGGGAGGGATGCCTTTTCTTGCGGCCTTCATGAACAGTTCTTTGGTGGAGTAGTAGTGGAATCTGGCAATGATGTCTCTTGGGCGCTCCTGTGGAGATGAACGGAATCCTAGGGCTCTGTGAAACCGATCCATTCTCAAGTTTTCTGGATGTATGTTTGGGAGGAGAAATTCACATAGATCGTTTAGGTATGCGTGTAGGTCCTTGACAGACTCCGGCACATTCCTCAGCCTTATGTTCTGTCGTCTAGATCTGTTTTCTAGATCTTCCTGTTGCAACTGTTGTCTAGATTGTTCCTCCTTCAAAGCTAAGATCTCCTCTGTTAGCTTGTTGTTATGTTGCATTATTTCCGAAATTTTAGTTTCCAGTTTTGTTGTTTTATCGTCCACCTTTTTAATTTCTGTGGTTAGTTCTGTTGTCACCTTCCGGATGTCTGATTTGACCTCCTCTCTGAAGTTGGATATTAGGTCTTTAAGGTCCTGGATGTCACTTTTAGTGCTAGGCGCTGACATTTCAGAGCTTGTTGCTGCGTGGACTGCGGCTGTGGGTGTTTTATTGGTGGGAGAACTTGCTGAAGATTTGGGTAGGCAGTAAGATTGGATCCCTTTATTGTTCTTTCTCGTGGCAACACCTGCCATCTCAGTGAGAGTATTGTAGATCAAGTTGTTGCCAGAGACCTGGTTTCACTTGGTTTGTCCCAGAGCAATTGTTAGCGTCCCTATATTGCTGGGCTTTTTGCTAGTTACATCTTTTTGGATTTATTAAAAGTTCTTGAACCGAAGTGGTCATAGCTTAAATGCTTATAGTTGAAAATTGAACTTTGGTTGTCTCTTTTTACTTGCTTGGTGGTTTTGAACTTTGTCCACTAGGTGGTAGTAGAGTTCCACTAGTACAGTCTGTTACACAAGCAGGGATTCAGCCTGGAAACTAGCCTTGAAAAACAAATGGTTTTGTAATCCTGTTTGGTTGGTAAGTGAGCCCTGTGCAGTGTACTTTTAATGTTCTGAGTCTAAGTAGACAGGTTGGGCTGGGTTGCTTGGACCCAGGGTATGGGGAGAGCTTTGATGGGGATATGTGGGTAAGGGGCCCTGGATTGCTTAATTTTCCTGGGGCTAATTTGCTTCTGATGCCCCCCTGGGTACCCCTTCCTTGGATCAGGGCTATCCTTTCCCCCCACAGCTCTATAGCCTCTCCCCTGTACCTGCTTATATATGTCCTCAGCAGTGCAGCTCCACACTCTCTCCCTCCAGGCTTCCAAGGGGAAAAGTTCAGCTGGGTAGGGATCGCCTGTGCCTCTATTTGATGGCATCCCCTTGTCTCTGGGCCTTCTTGCCCCAGGGTTGCCTGTGCCTCTATTTGATGGCACCCACATTTCTCTGGGGCCTATTTGACCCGGGGTTGCCTGTGCCTCTATTTAATGACACCCCTTTTTCTCTGGGGCTAACTTGCCCCGGGGTTACTTGTGCCTCTTTTTGATGGCACCCCCTTTTCTCTGGGGCTTACTTTGCCCGGAGTTGCCTGTGCCTCTATTTGATGGCACCCCCTTTTCTCTGGGGCCTTCTTGCCCCGGGGGTGCCTGTGCCTATTTGATGGCACCCATTTTTCTCTGGGGCCTACTTGCCCCGGGGTTGCCTGTGCCTCTATTTAATGGCCCCCTTTTTTCTCTTGGCCTTCCTGCCCCGGGGGTTGCCTGTGCCTCTATTTGATGGCACTCCTTTTGCTCTGTGTCCTTTTTGCCCCGGGATTGCCTGTGCCTCTATTTGATTGCACCCCCTTTTTTCTGGGGCCTACTTCCCCGGGGTTGCCTGTGCCTCTATTTGATGGCACTTCTTTTTCTCTGGGTCCTACAGGCCCCGGGGTTGCCTGTGCCTCTGGTTTAATGGCACCCTATTTTCTCTGGGACCTACTTGCCCCGGGATGCCTGTGCCTTTATTTGATGGCCCCCTTTTTTTCTGGGGCCTACTTGCCCCGGGGTTGCCTGTGCCTCTATTTGATGGCACCCCCTTTTCTCTGGCGCTTTCTTGCCCCAGGTTGCATGTGCCTCTATTTGTTGGCATCCCTTTTTCTCTGGTTCCTTCTTGCCCCAGGGTTGCCTGTGCCTCTATTTGATGGCACCCACTTTACTCTGGGGCCTATTTGACCCGGGGTTGCCTGTGCCTCTATTTAATGACACCCCTTTTTCTCTGGGGCTAACTTGCCCCTTGGTTGCTTGCGCCTCTATTTGATGGCACCCCCTTTTCTCTGGGGCCTACTTCCCCGGGGTTGCCTGTGCCTCTGGTTTAATGGCACTCCTTTTTCTCTGGGTCCTACATGCCCCGGGGTTGCCTGTGCCTCTAGTTTAATGGCACCCTATTTTCTCTTGGACCTACTTGCCCCGGGATGCCTGTGCCTTTATTTGATGACCCCCTTTTTTTCTGGGGCCTACTTGCCCCAGGGTTGCCTGTGCCTCTATTTGATGGCACCCCCTTTTCTCTGGCGCTTTCTTGCCCCAGGTTGCATGTGCCTCTATTTGTTGGCATCCCTTTTTCTCTGGTTCCTTCTTGCCCCAGGGTTGCCTGTGCCTCTATTTGATGGCACCCACTTTACTCTGGGGCCTATTTGACCCGGGGTTGCTTGCGCCTCTATTTGATGGCACCCCCTTTTCTCTGGGGCTTACTTTGCCCGGGGTTGCCTGTGCCTCTATTTGATGGCACCCCCTTTGCTCTGTGTCCTTTTTGCCCCGGGATTGCGTGTGCCTCTATTTGATGGCACCCCTTTTTCTCTGGTGCCTCCTTGCCCCGGTTTGCCTGTGCCTCTATTTGATGGCCCCCTTTTTTCTCTTGGCCTTCCTGCCACGGGGGTTGCCTGTGCCTCTATTTGATGGCAACCCTTTTTCTCTGGGGCCTACTTGCCCCAGGGTTGCCTGTGCCTCTATTTGATGGCAACCCCTTTTTCTCTGGGGCCTACTTGCCCCAGGGTTGCCTGTGCCTCTATTTGATGGCAACCCCTTTTCTCTGAGGCCTACTTGCCCCGGGGTTGCCTGTGCCTCTATTTGATGGCACCCCCTTTTCTCTGGGGCCTACTTGCCCCAGGGTTGCCTGTGCCTCTATTTGATGGCACCCCCTTTTCTCTGGGGCCTACTTGCCCCGGGGTTGCCTGTGCCTCTATTTGATGGCACCCCCTTTTCTCTGGGGCCTACTTGCCCCAGGGTTGCCTGTGCCTCTATTTGATGGCAACCCCTTTTCTCGGGGTGCCATAAAATAGAGACCCAAGCCACCCCGGGGAATGAAGGCCCCAGAGAAAATGGGGTTCCATAAAATAGAGGCCCAGGTCACCCAAAGGCAAGTAAGCCCCAGAGAAAAGTGGGTTCCATTAAATAAAGGTCCAGACCACCCAGGGAAAGAAATCCCCAGGGAAAAGGGCATGCCATAAGAGAGGCCGAGGAAATCCAGGGGGCAAAAAGGCCCCAGAGAAAAGGGGGTGCTATAAAAAAAAGAGGAGCAGACCACCCTGAGGCAAGAAGACCTCAGAGAAAATGGGCTGCTATGAAATAAAGGCCCAACCACCAGAGGCAAGTAGGCCCAAAAGAAAATGGGGTGCCATAAACTAGAGGCCCAGGCCACCCAAAAGGCAAGTAGGCCCCAGAAAAAAGGGGGTGCCATAAAATAGAGGCACATGGCATTTTGAGGAAAGAAAGCCCCAGAGAAAAGGGGTGCCATAAAATACAGGCCCAGGCACCTTGAGGCAAGAAGGCCCCAGAAAAAATAGAGGCCCAAGCAATCTCGTAGAAAGAAGGTTCCAAAGAAAAGGGGGTGCAATAAAATAGAGGCCCAGGCACCTTGAGGCAAGAAGGCCCCAGAGAAAATAGAGCCCCACGCAATCTTGTAGAAAGAAGGTTCCAAAGAAAAGGGGGTGCAATAAAATAGAGGCCAAGGCCAACCCAGGGTAAGAAGGCCCCAGAGAAAAGGGTGTGCCATAAAAAAGAAGCCCAGGACAACCTGATGTACGAAGGCCCCAGAGAAAAGGGGGTGCCATGAAATCCAGGCCAGGGCCACCCTGGGGCAAGAAGGCTCCAGAGAAAAGGTGTTGCCATAAAATAGAGGCCAAGGTCAACCCAGGGTAAGAAGGCCCCAGAGAAAAGGGTGTGCCATAAAAAAGAAGCCCAGGACAACCTGATGTACGAAGGCCCCAGAGAAAAGGGGGTGCCATGAAATCCAGGCCAAGGCCACCCTGGGACAAGAAGGCTCCAGAGAAAAGGCGTTGCCATAAAATAGAGGCCCAGGCCACCCCGGGGCAAGAAGGTGCTAGAAAAAAGGGGTTCCATCAAAAAGAGGCCTAGGCCACTCCGGGGCAAGAATGTCCCCTAGAAAACTGGATGCCATAAAATAGAAGCTCAGGAAATCCCAGGGAAAGTAGGCCTAGGCCATCCCGGGGCACGAAGGCTCCAGGGAAAAGGGGTGCCATCAAATAGAGGCCTAGGCCACCCTGGGGCAAGAAGGACCCAGAGTAAAGGTGGTGCTACAAAATAAAGGCCCAGGCCACCCCGGGGAAAAAGGTACAGAGAAAAGGGGTGCCATTAAATAGAGGCCCATGCCACTCCAGGGCAAGAAGGCCCCAGAGCAAAGGGGGCGCCATAAAATAGAGGCCAAGACCACCCCAGGGCAAGAAGCCCCAAGGAAAAAGGGGTGCCATAAAAGAGGCCCAAGCCACCCCGAGGCAAGTAGGCACCAGAGAAATGGGGGTGCCATAAAATAAAGGCCCAAGCCACCCCGAGGCAAGTAGGCCCAAGAGAAAAGGTGGTGTCATAAAATCGAGGTCCAGGCCACCCTGGGGCAAGAAGGCCCCAGAGAAAAGGGGGTGCCATGAAAAAGAGGCACAGGGCACCTTGAGGAAAGAAGGTCCCAGAGAAAAAAGATGCCGTGAAATAGAGGCCTAGGCAATCCGGGGGAAAGAAGGCCCCAAAGAAAAGGGGTGCAGTAAAATAGAGGCCCAGTCCCCCCAAGGGCAAGAAAGCACCAAAGAAAAATGGGTTGCTTCCAAATAGAGGCCCAGGCCACCCACGGAAAGAAGGCCCTAGAGAAAAGGGTTGCAATCGAATTAAGGACAGTACACCTCAGGGAATGAAGGCCCAGGAGAAAAGGGGGTGCAATAAAATAGAGGCCCAGGCCACGCCGGGGAAATAAATCTACAGAGAAAACGGGTGTTTTAAAATAGAGGCACAGGCCACTATGGTGAAGAATGCCCTAGAGAAAAGGGGATGTCATAAAATAGAGGCCCAGGCCACCCCAGGGCAAGTAGGCCCCAGAGAAACGTGGGTGCCATAAAATAGAGGCCTTGATCACCCTAGGGCAAGATGAGCCAGATAAAAGGGGGTGCATAAAACAGAGGCCCAGGCAACCCCCCTGCAAGTAGACACCAGATAAATAGGGTTCCATCAAACAGAGGCCAAGGCTACCCCGGGGCAAAAATGCCCCAGAGAAAACGGGGTGCCGTAAAATAGAGGTAGGCCCATATAATCCCGAGGTAAGAAGGCCCCAGAGAAAAGGGGGCGCCATAAAATAGAAGCCAGGGCGACCCTAGGGCAAGTAGGCCCCAGAGAAAAGGAGGTGCCATAAAATAGAGGCCCAGGCACCCCAGGGTAAAAAGGATTCAGAGAAAATGGGTGTCATCAAATAGAGGCCCATGCCACTATGGGCCAAGCAAACCCCAGAGAAAAGGGAATGCCATAAAACAGAGGCCAAAACCACCCCAGAGCAAGAAGGCCCCAGAAAAAAAGGGGTGCCATAAAATAGAGGCCCAGTCCACCCTAAGGTAAAAAGGCCCCACAGAAAAGGGGGTTCCATAAAATAGAGACCCAGGCCACCCGGGGCGAAAAGGCTCTAGAGAAAAGGAGTACCATCAAATAAAGGCCCATGCCACTCCGGGCAAGAAGGCCCCAGTGAAAAGGGAGTGCCATTATATAGAGGCCTAGACCACCCTAGGGCAAGAAGGCCTCAGAGAAAGGGGGTGCGATAAAATAGAGGCTCAGGCCACCCCAGGGAAGATAGGCCCCAAAGAAAAAGAAGGTGCCATAAAATAGAGGCCCAGGTCACCCCAGGGCAAGAAGGTCCCAGAGAAAAGTGGAGCCTTTAAATAGAGGCCCAACCCACCCCAGGGCAAAAAGGCTCCAGAGAAAAGGGGGTGCAATAAAACTGGCCTAGGCCAACCAGGGGCAAGAAGGCCCCAGAGAAAAAGTGGTGCTATAAAATAGAGGCCAAGACCACCCTGGGGCAAGAAGGCTCCAGAGAAAAGGGGTGACATAAAATAGAGCACCAAGCCACTCTGTGGAAAGAAAGACCCAGAGAAAATGGGGTGTTATAAAATAGAGGCTCAGGCCACCCCAGGGAAGATAGGTCCCCAAAGAAAAAAGAAAGTGCCATAAAATAGAGGCCCAGGCCACCCCGGCACCAAAAGGCTCCAGAGAAAAGGGGTGCCATCAAATAGAGGCCCATGCCACTCTGGGGCAAGAAAACCCCAGGGTGCCATAAAATAGAGGCCAAGGCCTTAGTTAGGCAAGAAGGCCTCAAAGAAAAAGGGGTGCCATTAAATAGAGGCCCAGACCACCTCATGGAAAGAAGGAACCAGAAAAAAGGGGGGTGCCATAAAATAGAGGCCCAGGCAAACCCTGGCAAGAAGGCCCCAGAGAAAAGGGAGTCAGAAAAGCAGGGCCCGGCAGGAGGAGGAGCCACAACCCAGGCTGGATCACACAGAGGTAAGAGACAGGGAAAGGGGAGGAGGGAAGGCAAGAGAGCTACAAGAGGGGAGAGAAACGGGGAGGGGAGAGAGACAAGGGGGTAGGAGGGAGCCTGGGGGGAGGCCATGGTAGCCATGAAATAGAGCCCATATAACTTATATATTTAAAGTCTATTTATTTAATTTTTGCTTGGTGCCTGCTAATGCACTGCTGTAGATTGAGGAAAACGTCATATGTTCATGAAGTTTGTAACAAATTAACAACTTCAACCCACGTAAGATATGGACATAAAATAATTTTAAGAAAAAATGATGGATTTGAAGAAGCAATGCTCTTTATAAATCTGATCCAAATTGCAGAAAGTAATCTTAATCCTGTGTTTAGTTGGTTGTCATTAATAATGGCGATTTATATAGTATAGTGTTCCTGTATGGGATATATTCATTAAACTTCCTATGGCAATTTAAATTGCTAAATGATTAGTGTTTCTTTTTATCTATAAACAGACTTTATTATTACAATTCTAAATGAATCATCATACAACCGGAGTGGCCACATGCTTATTTTCTTAATGCTCATTACTTTCTGTCCAGTGTTGGTTGCACACTATCTTTGCCGTCTCTGTCCGCCCTCTCACATTCTGTGCGCCCTCTGTGTGTGAGCTTGCTCTCTCTCCATCCCCTCTCTATTCCTTCCTTCCTCTCTCTGTCCGCCTCGCGCTCTCTCCCTGTCACCCTCCCTCGTTCTCTCCCTGTCCCCCTCCCTCTCTCTGTCCCCCTCCCTCTTTCTCGCTCTCCCTGTCCCTCTCCTTCTCTCTCTCTCTCCCTGTCCCTCTCCTTCTCTCTCTCTCTCCCTGTCCCTCTACTTCTCTCTCACCCTGTCCCTCTACTTCTCTCTCTCTCTCCCTCTACTTCTCTCTCTCTCTCTCCCTCTACTTCTCTCCCTCTCTCTCCCTGTCCCTCTACTTCTCTCTCTCTCTCCCTGTCCCTCTACTTCTCTCTCTCTCTCTCGCTCTCTCTCCCTGTCCCTCTACTTCTCTCTCTCTCTCTCCCTGTCCCTCTACTTCTCTCTCTCTCTCTCCCTGTCCCTCTACTTCTCTCTCTCTCTCTCCCTGTCCCTCTACTTCTCTCTCTCTCTCTCCCTGTCCCTCTCTCTCTGTCCCTCTCCCTCCCTTTCGCTCTCTGTCCCTCACCCTCCCTTTCGCTCTCTGTCCCTCACCCTCCCTTTCGCTCTCTGTCCCTCACCCTCCCTTTCTCTCTCTGTCCCTCTCCCTCCCTTTCTCTCTCTGTCCCTCTCCCTCCCTTTCTCTCTCTGTCCCTCTCCCTCCCTTTCTCTCTCTGTCCCTCTCCCTCCCTTTCTCTCTCTGTCCCTCTCCCTCCCTCTCTCTCTCTGTCCCTCTCCCTCCCTTTCTCTCTCTGTCCCTCTCCCTCCCTTTCTCTCTCTGTCCCTCTCCCTCCCTTTCTCTCTCTGTCCCTCTCCCTCCCTTTCTCTCTCTGTCCCTCTCCCTCCCTTTCTCTCTCTCTCTCCAACCCCCCCCCCACCCCCACCCCGCAACACTGTGCAATTCCCCCAACATGTTGGCAGTCGGCATGTGAGTAACTCACATTCTACAAACTATTATAGTGGATTGTTTTAATACATATGAAAACCTGACTAAAAGCATATATATATATATATATATATATATATATATATATATATATATATATATATATATATATAGATATAGATATATATATATATATATATATATATAAGTCACATAGCTAGTTTTTAATTAGAAAAAAAAATTACATTTTTGACGCTCCAGCAGGACCATGGAAGGTTTCTATGATACTGCGGTGGAAGTAAGATTTTCTCTAAAACTGCTCCCACGCAAACGCTTATATATCTGCTATAGTTACATTTGTTACACACTTTACAAGCATATGAAGATTTTCTTAAATGACCTCTGTAATATAATGTGTATAATATGCTATTTTCAAGAATTTGACTTAATGCACAACAACATTTGATAAATGGCCTCCTCGTTTTTTGTTTTTTTTAACAGATCCTTATTGTAAAAATAAATTTATCAATTTCAAACAATGGGTGGGGGAAAACTGTCCCTGCTACATATTTTAAAAGTATATATTAATTATTAACTTAAACGACCACAGCAGTTCAATAAAAAAAAAAAGTCACTTGTTTATCAAATATGTACCAAACTAACAAGATTAGCAGCTTTGTATTATAGACATAAAACATGTTTTGGCAAAATCATGTTTATGAGTACAGGATACATTTTGTGTTTGTTACACTACTTCCTCAGAGCTGAATCATGAGGGTTGTGTTTTGGCTACAGGTGGAAGAAGGAATGCGGAAGAAGGGAACAGAGAGCCTTTGTTGCAATAACTGGAGAAGATTGAACTTGACTCCTTGCTTCAGGAAATACAATCAAATCTCTCCTGAAATGTAAACGCACGCACACACTCCACCAATGTATCATGGATTTTCCCAGGGCCCGGCAGAGGCACCAAAACATTTTTTCCAATTTTTTCCCGAAAACCAGACACTATTACTTGGTAAAGTCTTGTTTTATATAACGCTTTCATCCACTCCACAACACAAACAACTTGGACATGGTAATATCAGTTATAGTTTAATGCAAGATGCTAATAAATAAGTTATTTCACAGTTCTAGGGATTCACCAGCACAGGTTTAGTGTTGAGAAAGACACAAAAGTCATGTGTGGCTCGGATTGGCAAAATTCTTTCAAAAATAAAAAAAAAATGTAAAAAAAAAAATTTCAGTGCTGTTGTGCTGGTGATTCAATTTTACTTCCATTGTGGCTGCAAGCGTCGATGCGCCAGCAAATGGGTTAAAAGCAGCAGACTGTAGGGGGCAGCACTCAGTCGGGCTTACCCGCCACTGGCCAAAGTCAGCAACAACAACTAGCTTATTGAGAAAGAATAGCCGTGGCAGGGTACACATGCTTGAGCACCATTAGACCACTGGCTCTTTTAGTATCCACATAGCATTAGAAACTTATTGAACAGTAAATTAGTTACAGTAAATAATTAAGTTAACTAATAATTATTTTAACATGAAAATTCTGTTAAAATTAGTAAAAATGTTAAATATCTTTTCTTAAATAACAATCTAGCTCTTTGAACAGCACAGGAAAATAGATGCCAGTACTGATGGGGGCGGGCGGGGGTAAGATGGTTTCCGCAGACAAAATCATTAAGTTCCATTATATTGTTTTATATACAGCTAAAATACCATCTGAGATTCATTATAGGCTGGGGATGCACCCCAATGAAATGAAGAAGAATGGAACATTCCAAAATAGACTATACAACAGGGGAGGTGGCATCAAGGCAACAGCATCAGCAGCCAATCAAACAGCTTTTTGTGTGCGAAGTCACAATATAATACACCAATAGGAGTGACAAGATATCTGGGTTTAGCAGGAGAGCACAATTCCGATTGGGTAGAATGTTATACATGGAATTCATGTATTTTAAAAAAGGTCCATGCTATACACTTGCACAAAAGTTTAAAATAGCCCAGCAATGCTCCAATTATCGCAGAAATGAAGAGCATACCTATAAGTATAATTATAGTTGTTCACTAAACAAATTGACTGAAAGTGTTAGACATTGAGTCTGAATGCTGGTGATATTAAGCATAAATGACTCCATCCCAATGGTTTTATTGAATGTGATTACTTCTCACAGTATGGGATGAGAAGGAAGAAGCGCATGTCCATTTGGTAAAATAATAATAGTCACAGATATCTTTTAGTAGTAAATTCTTATTATTACTATTTTGTATACCAGCTGAGTAATCCTTCCTTATAATTCCTACAATGAGATATAATTATTCTTCTGAAATAGGGAGAATTTTAAGCAGGATCTGTTCATGTCAGTTATAATTACTTTTAAACTCAATTACCAACAGTACCACTCAAAATATTTCCTAATTAATCATATATACTTCATTTGTGTAATAAGTGGGGCGTTGCTGTGTTATGTTACTCTTGTACTTCCAACCAACAAAGGGATTAATGATTTCCATGAAAAAGCCATTTTCGCACCGTATGATGCAAATCTCTGAGGTAGCCATAAAAGGCCTGGAGCACTGAGCATAATTGTACACACAAAGAAATGATGTAGGTAATGTAATGGATTCTCTTGTGCTATGGGGTGAACAAATAAAGAACTGGCATATAGGTAGTGGCTATGCGAATTGTATGGCAACCCTGTGAAGATCTACTTCAAGTCGGAGGTTGATCAAATGGTTATCACTTCAAAATAACTACGAGCAGCAGCAACCACCCAAGCAAAAACATTGGATGCATCTCATGAAGACCTTATTTCCAGTAAAAATGTCCTCCTGTCAGTTAAACGGAGATGAACATGGAGCCTCAAAGAGCTCTAGATGAGTTCAACGGAAAGGAAGGCAGAGTCTAACACAAGGATCCCTGGGAGGACAGAGGTCACAGTCTCTTGGGCAAGAAAAATTCACAGCGTCTTAGAGAAGGAGACTGGACGGAGAGATAAGAAATGAGATGTGAAGAGGTTGTGGGACTGGGTGGAGGAGAGGACGGGTCGTGCTAGGGACACTTAGCACATCCTCCTGTAGGTGTAGATATAGGCCTTGCAGTTGGGGCAGGTGTGGGTGACGTCCTTCAGGTCGTTGATCATGCAAGGGATGAGACAGCAGCCAAGGTCACACCTAGAATCAAAATACATAGAACATCAATAACTATCTATTCCTGTTAAGGGAGCAATTAAGCGCTCTGAAAAAGGGATTTCTAAATTATAGTCATTTAAGGTTTGACAAGAAAAAGCCTTTTTTAAAGGGATATGAAAGTTTCATGGATTAATACATTTCTGCACTCTATAGGCAAAAAGCAACCTATTTGTATGAAGCACATCTCATAAAACATCTTATTTCTATTAATATCTAATAATCCCTCTAATGATTATGTTGACACCCCCAGCATCAGCCCCCCCCCCTCCAATCAGCATGCAGCATCAGCAGAGCAATATTAGCCCACTATTTACCTGCTGTTGCATGCTCAGCTAATCTCCTTGTAGCTTCCTTTCTGTATGTCAGCAGCAATACATAGCACATATCAGTGATATACACTACATATCCCAGGCTGCTTTGCTACATAGCCCAGGCTGCTTTTCAGCACAAACAGGAACCCAGAGTTAATTCAAACGCTTCAGCTAATCAGATTGGCCAAAACAAATCATTTTAAATTTGATGCTAATTTAGCTTAACCCCAATGTTCAACTGTCAGAAATTACAAGAGATTTTGCTGACTTCAATGTAAGTGTTTAAATGTTTATATTTGGATTTTTTCATGCAAAAAAATGTTTGCATACACTACTAATTATCCTCTATCAGATGCATTCATAATCCAGCAAACTTACATATGCCTTTAATCGTTTACTGTGCATTTAAACAATTACTATTTTTCAATCCTACTGCAATGCTTTATAAGCTACATATCACCCCCAAAATTAAGTATTGTGTCTGGAGTGGATCCTCCCAGAGACGAAGGCTGTCTAAACTGATATGCCACAACTTCAATATGATAGTTATTGGTGGCTATAAATTGTGTTTGTTTCAGATTACCCTTTTCCCTATGTGTTGTTTCAGAGAGTAGTTTTCAACTTGGTACTTCCCACTAGAGGGGTTCACTCTAGCCACAATACATCATTCAGTGGGTGAGAAATGTAGATCTTACACAGTCTATGAGAACATTGAAAAATAGTAATTATTTAAATACACAGTTAATAAAAGAACTAGGCAAGGTTGTCCTCTTATTTGCTTTAACCTTAGAAGCTCAAATTTAACAAATAATGGATATGTCAGGAATAACTATTAGAAAAATAATTATAAATGTTGTTTATTTGCAGATGATTGAATTTAATCTCTTCCAAATGTATATAATAACTTATTAATATTTTGTCATTTTTCTGGCTTATTCATTAATAACAATAAATCGGAAGCTTTAAACATTTAATTCTTCCATCTGAACAGAAAAAAATTTAAACGCAATTTTAACTTTGCAAAACCAATATTTTATAAAGTTAATTTCCCAATGATTATTAAAAACTTAAAAAAAGATCTTGAGTTTTGGTCCAAATACTATATATCTTGGTTGGATTATAGTTTACTCAAATATTGATATTTTTTAGATAACTTCCTATTCCAATAAATCAATTAGATTACTATTTTGTATACCAGCTGAGTAATCCTTCCTTATAATTCCTACAATGAATTTAATGAGTTTAATTTCTTAGATTTATATAGAACAATAAACATTCTAAATTTTTAAAAAAATAATGTATAAACATTAGTGGTATTTCTGTTCTTCATTTTACAATTATTATAAAGCTGAACAAATATGACAATTCATTTTATGGCATACTAATTAGCATCAACCATGTTGGATCCAAAAATAAATTATATTAACTTGCATCTCCATCAAGAAGATTTAATGTGTAATTTTTTTTAAAGAAATGTATTACATGTATTGATGATCTTAACACTAAGCATTTTTTATCTTTATAGTCTAAATGTATATTTAAAATTAAAGAACAAACACTCTTATCCCCAATTAACCAAGATTCTTATTGTATTAAAACAAACAAGCTACATAAATGGCAGGAATAATGTCTTTTAAAGAATTTATCATTTTTATTATAACAATACATAGATTGTGGTGATTTGCCAGTTTCTTTTCAAATGCCTAATATATTTAATTGTCTATTTAGACAGGTTTTATTATAATTTCAATATGTAAATATATCTCCTTTCACACAATTTGAAAAACTGTGTCTATTTTCTCCTCTTAAAAAGATATTCTTTCAATAATTTATTCGAATAGTGTCAATTTAAAACCTCAAATTATTTTAGTAATGTAGTAACAAAACTTGAATAAAAATATATAATACCTTCCAAATTAAATAAAATGTTTTCATCTACTTCATTTAAATGTTTTCAAACTCTTTGGGATTTCCAAAAGTCTTTAGGTTATGGTGCAAAAATTCTACCTGATATTCAAATTGTTATTAAATTAAACCAGAACCAATCCATTGTCAGTTAGATCTTGCATATAATCGCCTTCTTATTCTTCAAAATACACCCCCCCCCCCGCCCTGTCCACATGAGGAGGCCTCCTCCCCCGCCCTATCCACACGAGGAGGCCTCCTCCCCCGCCCTATCCACACGAGGAGGCCTCCTCCCCCGCCCTATCCACACGAGGAGGCCTCCTCCCCCGCCCTATCCACACGAGGAGGGATCCCCCCATCCATCCGTCCACACGAGGAGGCACCCCCCCGGTCCACACGAGGAGGCACCCCCCCGGTCCACACGAGGAGGCACCCCCGCCACATTCCTTACGTACCCCACAAAACAGCAGAAGCAGCAGAGCAGGAAATTCATAAGTCCAATCTCGTGGGAGATTTTAGTGGTGATGGGCTGCTGGCAATGTGGACATACGGTCTGTACTGGGGACCCCTGGAATATCTCTCCTTGCAGTACAGTCACTGTTGTAGTGGTGGAGGCAGCCCCAGCACCTGGAGGCACAATTACTGTGGTGGCATGAGCTCCTGGGGATGGGTACGGAGCTGGGTACTGCCCAGCGGTGGGTGGGTAATATCCCATAGGTGCATAGGGTCCAGGAGGAGGGTAGAAACCTGAATAAAAGCAAGTGCATTAATTACAAAGAGAAAGATAATACTTTAAAGGACCACTCAAGAGTCATATTTATTACACACTCATAAGAAGAACTTGAACTGATCATGTGCAAATGTTTTCAGAAAGTTTAATATCAATTAATACAGCCATTATTTTTTTTAACTATTATATTAAAATTTGCTTTAACTGCAGCAGACATTTGCTTTTGTTCCTAAACAAAAGATTGTGCAACCTGTGATGCAGATAATATTTCAATTCAGTCTTGTTGAAAGGTTGCCTTGAATTAATTGAAGATAAAGTCTGCGTAGGTGTGGTAGATAAGTAGAATATCCTTCCAGCAGATGGTATCCCAATGAGTTACTAAAGGGCCACCTCACAATGGAAAACAAATAAGTCTAAGAACAAAGTCATACAGCTAGTTTATAATCAGAAAAAAAGCTTGATATTCTGTAGGACCCTGGAGGGATCCATTATAAATTGGTGGAAGTTCTGAGTGAAAAGGGGATTTACATTTTTGGAAAGCTGTGGTGGCACTGAATGCTGCAAAGTTTCTGCTTTTGATCAGTGAGTGGGCAAGGGTGTGGTGTCAATTTCAATCTTTCAATCTCTTATTAAACAAATGCTCTGGTCTTCTGCCTGTTTCTTCCATCCCATCCCTCCCTCCACTGATAACTACAAACAACCCCCATTAGTCAGCTCCCAGGAAGTAATGTATCAAACACAAAAGAGAGTCAGATTTTCCCAAAAAACATTTTATGCCCATGGCTTTCACAGCTGATAAATGTAACTTAGTACCTACTTGACAAACAAGTGCCTTTTTTCTTGAACTGCATGGGTCCTTTAAAGTGCACTTGTTTGTTATTAACAGCCATGTAAGCCACTAACAAACATTTTTTATTGGAAAATCTTAAATTTTGAAGACTCTGATATGAATAAAATAATCAATGTTATGCTTGTTATATCCCTTCCCCAGAGCTGGATCTAGAGGGTGTGTGCTTTGTCTATCAATGGAAGATCATTATTAACCTTAATGCACCAACATATTCTGTAGCGCTATACAGGGGAGATACAAGTCAAAAACAGTTGTAACAAATAACAAAAGAATACTGAACTTAAAATCAAGCATACAAAGTGCACCTAATTACATTGAAAACTTGCAAACTTACAGTCTAGAGGGTATGGGTGAGGTATAGAAGGGAGGAGG
The DNA here is from genome assembly GCA_027410445.1 of Discoglossus pictus. Lineage (NCBI taxonomy): Eukaryota > Metazoa > Chordata > Amphibia > Anura > Alytidae > Discoglossus > Discoglossus pictus. Next base: position 40,678,575 of record CM050172.1, on the reverse strand, counting down.
AGGAAACAGAGAGCCTTTGTTTAGATTATTGAAAAAGATTGAAATAGACACCACACCCCTTCTCCTTCTATGGCCCAGAAGCAGGAAGTTGCATCAATAAATTCAACCACAGCTCTCCAACCTGTATCAGCCACTCTCATAAATAAAACTTCCACCGATGTATCATGGATTTATCCAGCAGATGAATAAAAAAAAAAAAATTCTGCTTAATTATGTTCTTAGACTCAAAGTTTCCAACATATTTATTTTCATAGGACAATGATCCTTTAAAGGGACATTCGAGTCACAAATTGTTTACCAAGCACTGAAAAGTTTTGTCGAATGTAATATGGACTATAGAGCAAATAAATGACATGAGAGAGCCTAATTTCTGCTCCTCTTTAAAGGATCATTATATGATGAAGAAGAAAATAACACTGTATTGGTTTGCAAAAGTCATAACTAAACCGTAAACATGAAACCTAGCTTTAATTAGAAAACAATACATGTGGATACCTCTGAGGGTCCTGGGAGGCATCCATGAAACTTTGCAGAAGGATGCATGTATGAGAGGGGAGGTTACATTTTGTTAGTAGATAGCTACCTACATCTGAGCATGGGTAGGTATCAAATACCATGAGGAGACCTTGCTCCATTGCTAAAACAACCCCCCAAATTTAAACTTTTCTGAATTTGTCTTTATGCTCATCGACATAACAGCTGCTAGAATTGTTAAATAATTTGACAAATATAAGCCATTTTTCAGAATTTTTAGTTAGATAGAGAAATAAGCTGAATAAATGCTTTTCATTTAAGCTTGGCAGCCCCACCATAATATCCCTTGCACCGTCTCCACCATTAAATCCCTTTATTATTAAATGCATTAGGCATTGACAATATATAAAATATTCAATGAAAACAAAAATTATAATAATCAATATTATACTTACATTCAAATATCACACTCAACCAAAGTCAATCTCAGTTCCCTAGAATGGGGGAGGTTGCTTTGTCATGCAAGCAGGGCTAAATTGTCAGGCACAAAGATATATCAATAAAACTCTCTCCATTGGTTTGTAAAAGTGGTTTCCCTTTGTGAATTATTGTTTGCCCTCTTAGGTAAATGGATTTTCTTAAATCTTTTTAGAACTGTCTCTCAACCAGATATCAGTTTCCCCTAGATGACCTTATCAGGGTGGAGACAATCAGCTCAACTGGAAGTGGACATTCTAACTTTTTAAATGTGATATTAAATATTGCTATTATAAACAATTAAATATGAATTGTATTAATTATCAATATATTATTATATTATAGTAAAGCAACTTGCTTGTTAGGGCATCACAGTGTTCCTTTTATTTTGATAAAGAACAGAAACAGAAGAGAGTTGTGCTAGGAGTGAATGTGTAGTCATTTAATAATTCCCTGGTGGTCCTGTAGTTAGGATTCAGTGCTTTCCAGTCAGGGAACCAAGAGGTCACACAACCCTGAAGCCATGCAGGGTTGAGCCTGGACATTACTTGGATGGGACACCACCTAGGAATACCAGGAGCTGTATGTTGTGGCCTACTAGAGAAGGAACTGACAACCCACTCCAGTATCTCTGCCATGAAAACCAAGTGTATCAGCATGGCCAAGGACATAAATGTGCCTGGTGTGTTACGAGGTCACGGAGACGACTGTACGACGCAAAAATAAAAATGACATCTATTGGGAGAAGTACAAGTAAAGCAATGTTATACCTTGGTTAGGAGCAATGTACCCCGGATTTTCTTCATAGGGAGGCGGTCCTGAGTCTGGGGGTACAAATGGCATGCTGGGAGGGAATGCGCCAGGGGGATGTCTGGTGTCTGCAATACAGAGAAATATAATGAAGATCCAGCACCTGTTAACCAACACACAATGGCCAATATATATTACAGTACTCACGTACACATATTGCATCATATACAAGAAAAAAGGACAACAGAGGGCTCTTTAAAACACACATCAACCTAATAAATAATAGACACTTGCAGACTAATGGTATTTTGAATAAGTAAACTTCTTAAAGAGCAATGTTTATTTAGGAAGTAAATAGATAAAAAAACACAGCCTTTAAATATTTCTCTTTTACATGCAATCATTCTTGACTGTAGGGTTCCATTTACTTAACTGAGCTGTTTTTCTTAGCCGAACGATAAAGAGGATAGGTCCTTGTAAACTGAACAGTTTCATTAGTAGTTTTAGCTGCAGAAAGAAGCTTCCTCTGAAAATATCCTCCTGTTTTGGCACTAGCACAGGAAAATACAACATGGTAGATTCCATTTGCATATAAAAGATAATCAATTAAAGTCTGTATTTTTTTAACTACAAGGATTTCTGCAGTAGAAAGACATACAAAGAGAAAGAGTCAACAATGGTTTACAGTAAAAGTCAAAGATTTGTGGCTTCATATAATTACAATATACCTTTATAAAAGATCTAGGACCCAGAAATAACATTTTAGGAGCACCAACAATTTCATACATTTTTTTTGCAGAGGATGGTAAAATTACACAAAACTTAAAATAAATGAAATGGGTAGAAAATGATCCAATTCTTGCAGTACTGTAAGCTACGAGTCAAAAGTTTGTAAGTTAATATTATTAGCAACATGTCAATCAAATAATGTTTCAGTGAGATTCACTTATAGTAACATACATGACACGATCCTCTTCTCCTAATCATGTTATCTCACGTGATTATCTCACACAGCGTGGAGGGAGATGGAAGAAAAGCAAGACCAGTTGGTTAAATAATGATACTCACAGAAACTATTAAGTGTTAAATACTTATTCTTTTTCATACTATCTGGGCATGCTCTTATGGTTTACACACCCCACTTGTGAGAAAGAATTAATCACATTGAGATAAAGCCTTGAAGAGAGGGTGTAATTTATGATAATTAACCAACATTCAATCTCCGTTATGTAACATTTCAACTCAATAGTTTTAATTTAAAAAATATATATATTTATATTTGTGTGTGTACTTTTCACTTATAGACTGTGCCTTTGAGAAAGCTGCACATAGCAGCAGCGAAACGGCAAACAGGCTTTATTAAGATCTAGGGATTTAGTAATACTTAAAACAGTATTATTTGTCTGAATATATGTCCTAGCACTGTAAGGTTTCTGCAAGGTCATCCCAGGGAAATGTATTTCTTAGAGAGGTCCGTTACAGCCTGCAATGTTCTAAGACAGCTACAACTTGTATGGTCAAATAGACAATGAGCTACTTCTATCCCAGGGATCACTATTTTGTAAAACCTTTAGGTTATATGGTGATTAGCACAACACTTATGTTAACAATATTTACAAGCTTTCACCACATTAGGCTACCACCCTATTTCAAATAAAAGTGTCTGAAGCAAAAATAGTGAATGAATAGAAAGATCTTGTGTATGGCTAGAAGTGATGTCACTGTGGCAGCAGTGGAGAAATATAATTGTTTTTTTCATACTTATGGCCAGAAGTGAAGTGACTGTGTAGTAGTGGAGGATTAGAAATAGCCCCCCACCCCACCCCCAATATTTATGGCTAGAAGTTAACCTATTGTGCTAGCCATTTGTTGTGTTCCCTACTCAGCCTATTATTGGTACTTTTGAACTCCTGTGTGTGTTTTTAATTAGGATTTATTCTTTGTGGTGTCCCTTTAGCAAGCATTATTTGGACGGTATAGCAATTGTTACTGAATAGCTATGATGGCTGTATAATAAGCAATTCAACAATTGCTATGCCTGGGAGTTATAAGGACTCCAGTGTCCACAGGGGACCTAAAATTGGCAGAGAAGTCATTGAAAATGAGAACTGTAAAAGAAGCAGATGTTGGAACATGGCTTCTTCCTTAAGTAAACTTGTTCATCTAATTTTGAGATTGTTAATTATTCTTCCTGTAAACAGAACATTCTGCAGATCCTCCAAGCAGCAATTAGTGCGATGTTCAGCAGTGATTAATGCAATGTTCAGCAGAGCATCCAAATAAATCACCTTCCATACTGGGTGATACATGTTTCTCTTCTAGTAAAGGGGCTGTAGGACCCCCGGGATACGGAGGGGGAGGATCGCTCGCCATCACCCTGCGGAAGTATCTGTAAAAGGCAAAACCACAAGAACATTAGTCAGATGTGTTTGGATCCCAGGGCACTTGACTACAGATGCACTTAGCAACATCTTCTATGAAACAATACACAGACCTCACACGTCAGATCCTTGCACAATTGGTCCTGATGACAACTGCTCATGAATGAGACGGTAATTGGCACTTATGTGTTTTATTTACTTTTTTCCGTCCTTATCAATGAGTTGGTAAAAATAAAGAGATCGGGCTGTGACTGTGTAAACTGTAACCTGATATCAATCAGTAAAAAAACAAACATAGTTAGCCTACTCATTTGGAAAAGTTCAACCTTTTTAAGTCTCCTCTGATATATGTTATTCTTGAAACCAAGGAAAATGTTATCAGATACTATTCATAACCCATAACTGGCCACCGGCTGAAAAAATAAGGTTAGTCCATCAAGTACAACCTTTTTAGATCTCCTCGGCAATATGCGGATTAGTTGTAAATTGATCCAGAGGAAAGCAAACAGAAATGGCACCTGGTTTACATGTGTGCTTGTGCTATTACTAGCCACTAGCCAGGGTGCTATTTTTATCTGTGTAACCCTTTTTAGGAGATGTATTGAACCTACTGTCACAACCTTATTATTATTATTTAATATTTATAATGCGCCAACATATTCCGCAGTAAGTTACACATCTTGACTATTCAAAACCCTCCTCAGTTATTGCCAAAATTTAAATAAACTTAAAAATCTTAATTAAATATAACTGCAGTAGGTTGATATTAAGTGAAGTGTTAGTAACAGAGCGTGAATGTTTGGTATTTTGAAAAAGGTACACCGTCACCCCAACAACAATTTGATTTATGTTAATGTGATCCTCTGTATATCTGTACATCAGATTGCTTGATCTATGTGATGGAGGGGATCTAACTGCATGATAACACTTAGACACATTGGGCTCCATTCAATTCGACATTCGCAACACGATCGCGGACGGACGAATGTCTGCGGGTGTGTTGTGGTATCCTGTTTGTCTCTGAATCTGGAGCTATTCAGTTGCTCAAGGCCGCAAGTTACGGGCCCCAAGCCAAAACCGTAAACTATGCACTGGTTCGGAACATTACAGGGCAGGAACATGATCAATTAAGCAAGCCCGTAACCCCCCATTTCGAATCAGCTAATAGGAGATAATACCGTCATTATGACGGCAGTAGAACATGAAGGTTACATTGTTTTTGCCACCAAAGCAAGAAAAAAAGTTAGCATTTGTGAACTATTAATTTACATAATAGCACACCACAAACAATGCTGACTATCTCAAGAATGATTTGCTTAAAAATAGCTAGTACAATATAAAGTCAGTTTTTCATGCTCTTTAACAATAACTTAAAACTACAACTTGGTGTTGTGGCCCTATGTTCCTCCTCTTTGATAGTAACTTGATATGAGGTGATTAATTAACGCTCACAGTTGGGTGATTTGCCACGTTGGTGTAAATAATGGTTATGAATGCAGTGTTAATGTTTATAAGAATCTGTGATTATGCAGATTTAAATAATTAGGCATGCTCCTACTGCTTATGGCAATGGTTCCAAAACCCCTCCTCAAGACAGTCCGTGATTAGGTCAAACCCTGTGTGAACAAAGGTAAGGCAACTAGTGTATTCACACAAGGTCTGATCTAAATTATGGCCTGTCTGGTGGGCCTTGAGGAGGGGGTTGTGAACCACTGGTTCATGGCCCTCATTGTGAGATTTCATCTTCCTAGATAAAGGTAGGTAGAGACACAACAAGGTAATTTCCATGCAATATATGCTAAAATAACTAGCATTTAAGCCAAATGATCTAAAACTTGCACTCCAAAAATGTATCAGATTAAAATTATATTTCTTTATATGGGTATGTTTTGTGATATTATTATATGAAGTGGGAGGATGAGGCAGAATGTATTTTTTTTTACCTTGCAGGACATCTTTAAGGAAATGTTTTATATTTTCAAATGGGTAATTACCACATATTTTAAAAAAGTTATTTAATCCCTTTTAAAGAGCAGCTTTAAACATTACCAAAGCAAATATTAAGTAAAACCGGTTTGAACTCCATTGAAACTAACAGGAAATGCACAGAGCATACGTACAGGTGTACATTTCACAGGTATAACTCAGACATCTATATTACTGCTCATTGACAAATTCCCAAATCAGTTCACATTTAAATCAGTTTTTTTCATTGGAAAAAAGAAAACACAGTGACACATTATCAAATGCCCTCTTTCCGATGTACAAATAAAAAAAAATTCAATGTGCTTTTAATTATTTATAAAAGCAACATTCAATATTAATCTTAATATTGTTTCTACCAACATAAGGTCATTAAAAGGAAGAGGAAGTTTTAAGGGCTTTTAGGACAATCTAAGTGGATAAGAGGGTTCCCTTGTGGTCCAGTGGTTAGGATTTGGTGCTTTCACTGCTGTGACCAGAGTTCGATTCCAGTCAGGGAACCAAGAGGTCACATCACCCTGAAGCCATGCAGGGTTGGGCTTGGTCAGTACTTGGATGGGAGACTGCCTAGGAATACCAGGAGCTGTATGCTGTGGTCCACTGGAGAAGGAACTGGCAACCAACTCCAGTATCTGTGCCATGAATATCAAGTAGAGGTCCCGGAGAGTCTGCCATGACTGAACGACACAAACACACACAAGTGGCTAAGAGCGCAGGTATAGGCTTTACCTACTGAAAAAGCCACTTTAACACAGCATGTCTCCAGCTAACAGATCCAACTGTTTTGCCATAATTTTATGCCTGACAATTTACCACTGCCTGCTAGATAAAGTCACTTTTCTTATATGTCAAGGTGAATTTAATACAGAATATTTTTTTAATCAATTAATCTAAATGTTATTAACAATCAAAGCCTAAGTAAATCATCTATGTCCTATATTGGTGGCATTGCAGTATCACATATATAGTTGTGGTAATTACGAATGTTGGTCACGCAATGTTACAGGCATGCACACGCGCAATGAGCTTTGACGGCGCACAGATTGCGCTCATCGCGAGGCTTGCACCACTTTCCTGCAATGAACGCCAAAGGCCTTGCAATTGTAACCTTTCAGGG